>JAQIWE010005201.1:0-10144 GCA_034698565.1 Campodea plusiochaeta
TCTTGAACCACCCACTACGGATACGAGTGGGTGGTTATATTTTTATGATCTATTAGAAAGAATTCATTTTTACATTTTCAAAGCTACCTTTAAAATTTTCCTACTCATAATAATTCGTGAGATCATACGAGATTTTCAAAAGTATGCCATAAAAATTTAAAAAATAACGGTCTTTTTGTTTTGTGTATATTTCATAAACTACTATGGGCAGAAAATTTTTAAAGGTAGCTTTGGAAACTTAAAAATGAATTCTTTGTAAAAGATCATTGAAATATAAAAGTTAGTAACCACCCTCTGGTATCCGTAGTGGGTAGTTCAAGACTGTTGATGATTCAAGACTCTTGCAAGAGTCTTGACAAATTTTTGAAACCAAGACAAGACTCTACCTCAGTCTTGATATCAAGATCAAGAGTCTAGTAGACTCTTGTCTCGAAACACCAAGACAAGACAAGAGTAACAATGACTCTTGCAAGAGTCTTGTCTTGTCCATCACTATATATAAAGAGAAATAACTCTTGATCCGATGGGTAAAAAAATGTCATACTTTTTGCAAAAATTCTTTAATAATATAATGTACAAGAAAATCACAGAAAACCGGAAATTCATTAGCTGCAGGTAACCCATTAAAAGAAACATGTGATATCCGTAATTGATGCGGAACCCTTTTACTCAAATGTGCAAGAGTGATCATAACTGCTTATCGACTCCATCTCTGGGTCATGCGAAATGTAAACACGCTTTCTACAGGGCTAACTCTTCTTGAATAGAGTTATCTCAAGTGGAATAAAAATTTGCCAACTCTACTAATTCACTGTTAAACTATTGTTATTGCACTGTATATTTCATTCTCTGTTGTAAAATGATTTCGTGAATCATCCATATACTTAACGTTTCTTTCTATTCTTAGGTATTCCACAAATGTTCAGAAACAGCACTGCAGGGCACAGAGACTTTGAAGCAACTTCAGATGAAAGCTGACAGATATTAAAACATCATAAATTATATTCCTGTTTGAAATAAAAGGTCCAATAAAATAATATTTGCATAATGAGCAATCAGATATGTTTATTAATTACTGTTAGTATTTAATATTCTTTATAGCAGGTTAACATAAAATACTACAAAGTAAAGTTTAAAGTATTTATCCCAAATTTACTGCTGTTCTATTAATCTGTTTAACAAATCGAGCAGTAGATAAGACGATCTAAAGTTAGCCTCTTATAGTTTCCTATTTAATAGTTTGTTCACTAACTATTCTACAGACGTTATACAACATTCGTGAGAGAGAATAATATGTTCATTTACATACTCTGTTTACATAATAGTAAGTTGACAGATGCCACAGAATTACAATATCAAATTAATTGCAATAAAATATTATCAGATTTTTGTTTTGGAATATATATGGTTTTGCAGAATATGAATTTGTTTTTCTTAAATGCAAACTATAGTGTTCAAAATCGTTTACAGAAAGACTATTTCTATTAAAACTGCATAAAAAATTAACTCATACTTGGTATGGTATTTAGTTAACAGGCAAGCTTTCGTTAAAAAAAAAAAAGAATTAAATCTTTATCTAACTACCTCGTGCGAGATATGTTGTTGTTCGATAAGCTGTTGCAAAATAAGATAGAAAACTGGTCAGCTCACTGTTGACCTTTAAAAAAGGTGAGATAAAATGGATTGATTGCATGGTCAATATAATATTCAATCATAAGGGTTACCTGTTATTATACAGTATTTATTAATATTTCAAATTTCGGAAACTTCTAGCTCCCTAAACACCATAATGAGAAGGACAACTTCTCTGCTTCATTCGGAAAAGAGTAATTCTCTTTCATAGATACTCCTCTCTTCCGCATGAAGAAGTACACGTTTATTTTAGTGGAAAATATAAATAAATATTTTCCACCGTTGCTTTTAAGTTACTGCTACTTTTCTGTTATTTGTGATAATCTAGAAGTTTATAACAAGTTAATTGAATAAGCAAAGCTCACTTTTCCTATCTGCACTCTATATTTTTATATAGTGCACTCTTCTATCCCGTTTATGGGATAATGGGTACTGTAATATTAACTACTGTATTTATTATATAACCAAGAGGCTGAATACAGTGTACCAATAACATAACATATAGTAAGATACAGATCTCTGCATAACATGCGGATATTACAGGTACTAATGCACCTGACTGTTAAATCCTACTCTTCTATACTTTATTTCAAATATAGAAGCGACCAACGCCCTGGAGAGAGCATCAGCACTTGTAGTGTACGGCAATGCTCTCTTCAACGAGAGGAAGAGCCCCGTAGAGAGCGTCATCGCTTCCTCAACGCATGAGAAAAGCGGGCGTGCTCTCTCCGGGGTTTGGTCGCTTCTGTATTTGAAATGAAGTATAGTGTTCAGTATATAATATAATAACATTTCATATTTAAATGTAAAGGGTTACCTGCAGATAATGAATTTCCGGTTTTCCGTGATTTTCTTGTACCTTATACTATTAAAGAATTTCTTTTGCATCAATTTGAAATGACTGATGGTGTTGACACCCCACTACAAGTGATCATTACCTTTTATATAACAAAAGTCGGAAACAAAAAAGTAGAATTTTAATTTCTGAAACATGTTCAGCGTGAAATTAACTTCTGTATTAATTTTTAAGTACAAAATTTGAGAGAAGCTTTTTTAAAACATTAACAACAAAATCCATGTAATTCAAATGGGATTATGTTTATTATTTCCCAATAATTGAGAACTATAAATTTTACTGCTGAAAATGACTCTTAAACCACTATGAATATTACTTTTTCTTGTTTCTAAAAAAAATACTTTAAACAAAGCTAAATGATAATACATTAGCAAAAGGAAAACATAATTTTCTTCCAATATATGATATAATGCTCATCAGATATACAAAATAATCAGGTTGAATTTCCAAATGAAATTTTTCGATTGTCTTATTCAGCATCCTGTGTTATTGAATAATTTGTATGACAACCTACTGCGGTAAAAAATATATAATTATATTACACGAGTATATGTAAAGTTAAAACAATAAATTCGCACGGATACAAATACAATCGTCATAAAAGTAAACGCGAATGCAAAAACAAAACAAAAAGGAAAACTATAATAATACATATACATACATCCGAACCTTATAATTTCATCATGATAATTGAGTTTAATTAGTTCATGCTCACCAGTGTTTTTAACGTTATCAAACAAAATGAATGTGCTAATTTCTGTTGGGTTTATTTTATACTTCCATGGAATAGTGGTAAGATTCTACGATAGTTACTATACGTAAATTGTAAAAATTAATGTTGCGAGATTTGACAAAATTTCTTTTGGATCGAAATTATTGATACTAAATAATTCATTTGCATTTTCCTTACAGGCTGAGAATGTGAATTTATTCAATGAAATTGGTAAGTTTTAGGAGAATTCGAATATAATATATTAATTTGTAATTAATACATTATATTGAAGTATTGCGAGTAAATTACATTATTATAATTTAATTCAAATGAATTTTATAAATTATATATGGGGCTACGGTATATTATGGGGAATCTACGGGGGATTTACGGTATATAATGGGGGGAATCTAGCTACGTTCCTAGTATACCTGATGATGACTTATAGGTTGAAATCGCGGTCGTGCACTCTACCTATTCTTACCACTCTTTCCTATATAGGTGAATGCAGTCCCCCGTTTGTGGGATCAATGGTACCAAACCACCTGACCGTTGAATCTTATATGGTCCTCTAATATTCAGTATAATATAATAACCTTTGATATTTAAATTAATATTGCGAGATTTGCCAAAATTCATTTGAATTAAATTATAATAATATGTTTATTTGTAATAATATTATAAACGAAATGCGTGCTTTCCAACTATCTATATACAGAATAACGTATAGTCAGTAAAATTCGAAATATACTTTCAACTGTATAGAGAGGATCAATGGCCGAACAAGTGAGAAGATCTGATGCAGCGCATGCTGTGTGATGTCAGGTTGTACAGATTTTTGTGAAAACCAATCAAAAGACATTTAATTTTTAGAGAAATTTGGGCATATCTTGCAAGTTAATTTATATATCAAAGGTTATTATATTATACTGAATATTAGAGGACCATAGGATTCAACAGAAAGGTGGTTTGGTACCCTTGATCCCACAAACAGGGGACTGCCTTCACCTACATAGGAAAGAGTGGTAAGGATAGGTAGAGTGCACGACCGCAGTTTTGACCCATAAGGTCATCATCAGGTACACTAGGAACGTAGCTAAGATTCCCCCCATAATATGGGGCGATTTTGTACCACTTTTCGCGATTTTGTACTTTTGTACCACTTTTCAATTTCGTACCACTTTTCGTGGAACCAGTCAAAAGGCTTTTTTGCACTATGCGCAAAGGAAACCCAATTACTTATATCGGAAGAACAGAGCTCCTCACTCGTTCTTCCATGAGATGATCCATAGGTTAGACACTTCGGTACCTTGTCAAGAATAATGGCAAAGGATATTAAAAAAATTGTATTAAAACAAACTAAAATAAACAAATACACGTATGTCTCTTGATATCTGGATGTATCACTTTTTGGGGTTTGAAAAATAACAATTCAGTAAAATGAACGAACTTACCGAATACAAAACATTAATTAAACATAAAAGTGTGAAGCAAATGAGATTAAATAACAGATATTACGTCAATTTCATTGTGTGATATTGTAACTTCCATAATTTATTTTGAGAGCAGTTATTAATAGGATACGGCAGGTGAATGCATAGTCCCTCGTGCTAAGAATTAAGGAAGGAATTGTACCTATTCAAATAAGATATTTGATCAATGATTGAAAGTACTAATCCAGCAGCTGACTGTTGTACTCTTAAAATATACTCAACTAAAATATTCATAATAGTAATATTTGATATTTATCTTTTCTTTATAATAATTCATCTTGAAAATTATGGAATAGACCACTTCAAAACACAATAAAATACTGGAATGGCGTTTCGTCTGCTATATTATCATACAAACATTTTCAAAAAACAATATGTTAACATATTGTTTTTTGAAAATGTTTGTATGATAATATAGCAGACGAAACGCCATTCCAGTATTTTATTGTGTTTTGAAGTGGTCTATTCCATAATTTTCAAGATGAATTATTATAAAGAAAAGATAAATATCAAATATTACTATTATGAATATTTTAGTTGAGTATATTTTAAGAGTACAACAGTCAGCTGCTGGATTAGTACTTTCAATCATTGATCAAATATCTTATTTGAATAGGTACAATTCCTTCCTTAATTCTTAGCACGAGGGACTATGCATTCACCTGCCGTATCCTATTAATAACTGCTCTCAAAATAAATTATGGAAGTTACAATATCACACAATGAAATTGACGTAATATCTGTTATTTAATCTCATTTGCTTCACACTTTTATGTTTAATTAATGTTTTGTATTCGGTAAGTTCGTTCATTTTACTGAATTGTTATTTTTCAAACCCCAAAAAGTGATACATCCAGATATCAAGAGACATACGTGTATTTGTTTATTTTAGTTTGTTTTAATACAATTTTTTTAATATCCTTTGCCATTATTCTTGACAAGGTACCGAAGTGTCTAACCTATGGATCATCTCATGGAAGAACGAGTGAGGAGCTCTGTTCTTCCGATATAAGTAATTGGGTTTCCTTTGCGCATAGTGCAAAAAAGCCTTTTGACTGGTTCCACGAAAAGTGGTACGAAATTGAAAAGTGGTACAAAAGTACAAAATCGCGAAAAGTGGTACAAAATCGCCCCATATTATGGGGGGAATCTTAGCTACGTTCCTAGTGTACCTGATGATGACCTTATGGGTCAAAACTGCGGTCGTGCACTCTACCTATCCTTACCACTCTTTCCTATGTAGGTGAAGGCAGTCCCCTGTTTGTGGGATCAAGGGTACCAAACCACCTTTCTGTTGAATCCTATGGTCCTCTAATATTCAGTATAATATAATAACCTTTGATATATAAATTAACTTGCAAGATATGCCCAAATTTCTCTAAAAATTAAATGTCTTTTGATTGGTTTTCACAAAAATCTGTACAACCTGACATCACACAGCATGCGCTGCATCAGATCTTCTCACTTGTTCGGCCATTGATCCTCTCTATACAGTTGAAAGTATATTTCGAATTTTACTGACTATACGTTATTCTGTATATAGATAGTTGGAAAGCACGCATTTCGTTTATAATATTATTACAAATAAACATATTATTATAATTTAATTCAAATGAATTTTGGCAAATCTCGCAATATTAATTTAAATATCAAAGGTTATTATATTATACTGAATATTAGAGGACCATATAAGATTCAACGGTCAGGTGGTTTGGTACCATTGATCCCACAAACGGGGGACTGCATTCACCTATATAGGAAAGAGTGGTAAGAATAGGTAGAGTGCACGACCGCGATTTCAACCTATAAGTCATCATCAGGTATACTAGGAACGTAGCTAGATTCCCCCCATTATATACCGTAAATCCCCCGTAGATTCCCCATAATATACCGTAGCCCCATATATAATTTATAAAATTCATTTGAATTAAATTATAATAATGTAATTTACTCGCAATACTTCAATATAATGTATTAATTACAAATTAATATATTATATTCGAATTCTCCTAAAACTTACCAATTTCATTGAATAAATTCACATTCTCAGCCTGTAAGGAAAATGCAAATGAATTATTTAGTATCAATAATTTCGATCCAAAAGAAATTTTGTCAAATCTCGCAACATTAATTTTTACAATTTACGTATAGTAACTATCGTAGAATCTTACCACTATTCCATGGAAGTATAAAATAAACCCAACAGAAATTAGCACATTCATTTTGTTTGATAACGTTAAAAACACTGGTGAGCATGAACTAATTAAACTCAATTATCATGATGAAATTATAAGGTTCGGATGTATGTATATGTATTATTATAGTTTTCCTTTTTGTTTTGTTTTTGCATTCGCGTTTACTTTTATGACGATTGTATTTGTATCCGTGCGAATTTATTGTTTTAACTTTACATATACTCGTGTAATATAATTATATATTTTTTACCGCAGTAGGTTGTCATACAAATTATTCAATAACACAGGATGCTGAATAAGACAATCGAAAAATTTCATTTGGAAATTCAACCTGATTATTTTGTATATCTGATGAGCATTATATCATATATTGGAAGAAAATTATGTTTTCCTTTTGCTAATGTATTATCATTTAGCTTTGTTTAAAGTATTTTTTTTAGAAACAAGAAAAAGTAATATTCATAGTGGTTTAAGAGTCATTTTCAGCAGTAAAATTTATAGTTCTCAATTATTGGGAAATAATAAACATAATCCCATTTGAATTACATGGATTTTGTTGTTAATGTTTTAAAAAAGCTTCTCTCAAATTTTGTACTTAAAAATTAATACAGAAGTTAATTTCACGCTGAACATGTTTCAGAAATTAAAATTCTACTTTTTTGTTTCCGACTTTTGTTATATAAAAGGTAATGATCACTTGTAGTGGGGTGTCAACACCATCAGTCATTTCAAATTGATGCAAAAGAAATTCTTTAATAGTATAAGGTACAAGAAAATCACGGAAAACCGGAAATTCATTATCTGCAGGTAACCCTTTACATTTAAATATGAAATGTTATTATATTATATACTGAACACTATACTTCATTTCAAATACAGAAGCGACCAAACCCCGGAGAGAGCACGCCCGCTTTTCTCATGCGTTGAGGAAGCGATGACGCTCTCTACGGGGCTCTTCCTCTCGTTGAAGAGAGCATTGCCGTACACTACAAGTGCTGATGCTCTCTCCAGGGCGTTGGTCGCTTCTATATTTGAAATAAAGTATAGAAGAGTAGGATTTAACAGTCAGGTGCATTAGTACCTGTAATATCCGCATGTTATGCAGAGATCTGTATCTTACTATATGTTATGTTATTGGTACACTGTATTCAGCCTCTTGGTTATATAATAAATACAGTAGTTAATATTACAGTACCCATTATCCCATAAACGGGATAGAAGAGTGCACTATATAAAAATATAGAGTGCAGATAGGAAAAGTGAGCTTTGCTTATTCAATTAACTTGTTATAAACTTCTAGATTATCACAAATAACAGAAAAGTAGCAGTAACTTAAAAGCAACGGTGGAAAATATTTATTTATATTTTCCACTAAAATAAACGTGTACTTCTTCATGCGGAAGAGAGGAGTATCTATGAAAGAGAATTACTCTTTTCCGAATGAAGCAGAGAAGTTGTCCTTCTCATTATGGTGTTTAGGGAGCTAGAAGTTTCCGAAATTTGAAATATTAATAAATACTGTATAATAACAGGTAACCCTTATGATTGAATATTATATTGACCATGCAATCAATCCATTTTATCTCACCTTTTTTAAAGGTCAACAGTGAGCTGACCAGTTTTCTATCTTATTTTGCAACAGCTTATCGAACAACAACATATCTCGCACGAGGTAGTTAGATAAAGATTTAATTCTTTTTTTTTTTTAACGAAAGCTTGCCTGTTAACTAAATACCATACCAAGTATGAGTTAATTTTTTATGCAGTTTTAATAGAAATAGTCTTTCTGTAAACGATTTTGAACACTATAGTTTGCATTTAAGAAAAACAAATTCATATTCTGCAAAACCATATATATTCCAAAACAAAAATCTGATAATATTTTATTGCAATTAATTTGATATTGTAATTCTGTGGCATCTGTCAACTTACTATTATGTAAACAGAGTATGTAAATGAACATATTATTCTCTCTCACGAATGTTGTATAACGTCTGTAGAATAGTTAGTGAACAAACTATTAAATAGGAAACTATAAGAGGCTAACTTTAGATCGTCTTATCTACTGCTCGATTTGTTAAACAGATTAATAGAACAGCAGTAAATTTGGGATAAATACTTTAAACTTTACTTTGTAGTATTTTATGTTAACCTGCTATAAAGAATATTAAATACTAACAGTAATTAATAAACATATCTGATTGCTCATTATGCAAATATTATTTTATTGGACCTTTTATTTCAAACAGGAATATAATTTATGATGTTTTAATATCTGTCAGCTTTCATCTGAAGTTGCTTCAAAGTCTCTGTGCCCTGCAGTGCTGTTTCTGAACATTTGTGGAATACCTAAGAATAGAAAGAAACGTTAAGTATATGGATGATTCACGAAATCATTTTACAACAGAGAATGAAATATACAGTGCAATAACAATAGTTTAACAGTGAATTAGTAGAGTTGGCAAATTTTTATTCCACTTGAGATAACTCTATTCAAGAAGAGTTAGCCCTGTAGAAAGCGTGTTTACATTTCGCATGACCCAGAGATGGAGTCGATAAGCAGTTATGATCACTCTTGCACATTTGAGTAAAAGGGTTCCGCATCAATTACGGATATCACATGTTTCTTTTAATGGGTTACCTGCAGCTAATGAATTTCCGGTTTTCTGTGATTTTCTTGTACATTATATTATTAAAGAATTTTTGCAAAAAGTATGACATTTTTTTACCCATCGGATCAAGAGTTATTTCTCTTTATATATAGTGATGGACAAGACAAGACTCTTGCAAGAGTCATTGTTACTCTTGTCTTGTCTTGGTGTTTCGAGACAAGAGTCTACTAGACTCTTGATCTTGATATCAAGACTGAGGTAGAGTCTTGTCTTGGTTTCAAAAATTTGTCAAGACTCTTGCAAGAGTCTTGAATCATCAACAGTCTTGAACTACCCACTACGGATACCAGAGGGTGGTTACTAACTTTTATATTTCAATGATCTTTTACAAAGAATTCATTTTTAAGTTTCCAAAGCTACCTTTAAAAATTTTCTGCCCATAGTAGTTTATGAAATATACACAAAACAAAAAGACCGTTATTTTTTAAATTTTTATGGCATACTTTTGAAAATCTCGTATGATCTCACGAATTATTATGAGTAGGAAAATTTTAAAGGTAGCTTTGAAAATGTAAAAATGAATTCTTTCTAATAGATCATAAAAATATAACCACCCACTCGTATCCGTAGTGGGTGGTTCAAGA
>JAQIWE010005202.1:0-10143 GCA_034698565.1 Campodea plusiochaeta
GATAGGTACTAGTATATATATCAATACCACTGTAATGAATAAGTATACAAAATTCAATGTAAATTTTACAAATGTTTTGGTTAAATAACCATCAGTCAATCCCTTTCCAGCAAAATATATATTTTACACAATATTATGGGATTTGTATTCGCACTCACAAAGTAAATGTCTTGTTATATTTTGTAAATGAAGTAAGAATAGAGATATTCCATCCAAATTTAAAGTCTACAGTTATCTTCCATGTATATTTTCTTGAGAAATTTAACTGTCATTGAGGGTGTTCTGCTTTTTTTTATTATTTCTGTTACTTCTACATAATATAACAATGTTAAAAACAATTCAAACTTCAGATAAAACATTGCACCAGTGATAATACAATATATTTCCATCACTTGATAGGGTGTTATATATAGGGTTTCCAAGAAACATCGATCCACCTGAACATCTCTTGAAATATGAATTTTCAGAGCATTAGTATAAATTGCAGTTATAAAAAATTCGTAATTTTCAGCCATAGTTCACTTCACTGTTGAAACACTGGAGTGATCCAGCTATGACAAATTTCTTAAAATAATATTGAACAGGTATCATGTCTGTGGACAAAGTTGCAGAGCTTGAAATTTCAGGTTCAACACATAAATTTTCATCAAAATTTACTTTCTGAACCCTCAAAATACAACAAAATTATCATACAAGGGAAATAATTATGATACCTGCTTAGAAGTTGGTTTGGAAAGTAAGTGTACATGAAAATTACATGCTGA
Organism: Campodea plusiochaeta; assembly: GCA_034698565.1. NCBI lineage: Eukaryota > Metazoa > Arthropoda > Diplura > Rhabdura > Campodeidae > Campodea > Campodea plusiochaeta. The sequence goes on from JAQIWE010005202.1 coordinate 765, forward strand.
ACCTAAAATTTTAAGCAAGATTTGTCCAAGAGACATGGCTGTTCCCAATTTTTTCTTAAATTTGGTGTTTCTGCAATGAAACGGATTACATCTGAAATTCGAAATTTTTACAACCACTTTGCAATTTACTCTAATGTTCTAAAATTCATATTCCATGAAATATTCAGATGGATTGATATTTCTGAGACACCATGTATTAATTTTACTTTATTATGAACAATTTCAACCTGTTTCTGTAAAACAATGACACTTAATGCTATAACTATAGTTTTCTATAAATTGATTTTGTTTTTGGTTCATAAAATCACCTCAATTGCTTAAAACTTAAATATTGAATTAAAAAAAAATCTTAGTGAGAATTGTATTATAACAATATTATTTGAAATTTAATAAAATGTCAGATTTTATTTTAACTCGAAGATGTGTGGAGCAAAGTTACTTACCCCATATTTGATGTACCAATATTATTACTTCAACAATTCTCAAACAGTAAAATATTTGCAAAAGCAGATGAAAATGAATCCCATTTTGTGGTATTTTTTAAGAGGAAGCAGCATAACAATATATTAATGTTTGTACATTAAAAAACAAAAACTTCAGAAAACTACAAGTATATTTGAAGTTGTTCTTGTAACCACCATGCACTAAGATGGCTCATGAAAGTAAGTTACAACTATTCATTTTTGGGGGGGCTTTGGGAAATTCCTGTAATAAATCAATTATATTTTAGTGTTCGTTTGAGAAACATTCTGACCCCAAAATATAACTGACTTGTCATAAGAGTCTCCAGTGACATTAATACCTTGGTCGTACTGTTTCCTACTTTCATCAGAATGGTCAGTTTTTTAAATGTGAAAATTGTTCATTAATAAAATATTGTTAATTACATTATTATAGTAAAAAAATGACATCACTTAAAAATTAATGTTTGCAAAATATACAGTTCTAGTAGAGAGTAATTCACATTGTCAGATGCTTGGACAGGTTTACCACTTTAAAATAAATTCTGTAAGCTATAACAAAAAATAGTTACTGGTATAAAAAAGTATCTTCTGACATCTATTGCAGTTATTATTGTTCTAGAAATTACTTTACGGTAATCCAAAGCCTTCTGCACCAATTATTCCCTCAACCATGCAGGTAAGGAAATTTTCATATTGGTCATGCATCGGTACAATTATTGAGTTCGTACAGGTACTTGCTTTAGGATATCTACTTTCTGTGACATTGCAAAATGATAGCTTTGGAGGTGGCTCAAACTTGTATATGGGTTCTGTGTCCATGCCAGTGGTAAACACAAGGATGTCTTCTAAAGTGACGACATAATCAATAAAATCTGCAAATATTAAGACATCAATGTAAATATTTTCCCATTAAAAATAAATTGAGGTTCTTGATTGATAATATCACAAACCATAAACTATTCTAAAATTCTTGAATCTATTAGAAGACCATAACAATACATCTTTATTAATTCCTCAAAATCACTGATATATTACAGTCATAGGCGCCGACTCCATGGGTGCAGCGGAGCAGCTGCACCCATTGAAATAATCCAATGGGTGCACTGCACCCATTGGATTTTTGACTAAAAATTGTTTATAATCTCCATTAACTTCAATATCGCTTAAAAAAAACTTAAATTTTTCAAAATATATGGACATAAAAGTTAGAAGAATGCAGATAACATAAGGAAAACTAAAAAAAATAGAAACTTGTGGTCCAATTTACCAAAAATATCAGCAAAAACGCTCTAAAATACTGTGTTTTTAACAATAGTTTTCAAAAAATTTCATCGCTCACGCCAAACATAGTGCTGGCGCATCGCGGACGGTCGGCTACGCTATCCGATTTTAGCGGATTTTTTATCCCCCGAAATGTGGATCTGGCTCCGAGCCTGGTTTTGCACCCATTGACTTTTTCAAAACTCGGCGCCCATGATTACAGTCACTTAAATTTGATCTTAACCTGTTATTAAACCACCTGACTTCAGGATCCTCCACTCTTCTAATGATTGTACCAAGTAACATAAAACCCATTGATATTACAATTTATATTGTTATTTTTGCCTTTATTTTATAATGGGTCCAAGCTTGCTGACTTACAAATTTATATACTGAAATATTACGTCATCTTGCAGCATATATGAAACTTGTCAATCGTATTGAAAGATACCAATAAAAGAGGTACACGAAGCAATGTCACCCATTTAAACAGGGTCATCTGAGGGATCATCAATAAATTAAATATTAGGGAACATCGAAAATCGCCACGAAGTCCAACCGTACTTGGTGTGCGCGAAGTAAATTTAAAAAATTATGGTAATGACTCGAGTTGTTATCGTTTACGGATTCATTTACATTTACCGATTTCGTAAACGAATAAATGGAACAAAACCAGGAAATGTTGTTTTGTATGATAACATTAAAAAAATAATAAAAATGACAAAAATCAACCAAATATAAGCCTAAAACGTAAACCCAAAGTTATATTATTCTTCCGATCGATTTTTCTGACAGCATTTCTCTAACCATTAAGAGTCGCGGGGCAGTTATACCAAATTCAATTTTATTGAACATTATCACTGACACGTCAGCATTGCCGCGAAGGTATTAACAACCAGTACTTATGATTAATCGGTTTTACCAATATCTAAAAAGCGCCGATTACCTATTAAGCTTAATTGGAAATACCCTTTTTTTCGGAGCTGATTATCGGATCGACCGATTATCAAAAAAAGGTGATCGGTGTAGCTCAAGTTTTAAGGTAATTTACCCTGGGTGCATGATAAAATCACACTATTACGAGTAAGTCGAGTAGATTAAAAAAACATTAAAATGATTCGTTTACGTTCCGTTTATACCAGGGGCGTCATGACCCCCCGACATCCTTAGGTTTGACTTTTGAGAAAAAATTAACAAAAGAAAGATTTTTTTTTTTAAAAAGTGAAATTTATTATAAAATATAACGAAATTTCCTTTAAAAATGGCAAAAAACTTATAAAATATGTAAATTTTTAGTGAAAAATGTAAAAAAATTGCTTAAAATAGGTGATTTTGTACTTCCAAAATGAAAAAAAAAATGCCTAAAATCGGTGATTTAGTGCATGCAAAATGAAAAATCCCCCCCTAGCAAAAGTTGAAATGACACCCCTGATTTAAACGTTTATGAAAATGATTCTGTTATAACAACTCTAGTAATGACCCTCTATTTTGGACCTTTTTTATTGATATTTTATAAAATATTAAAACATCTTAATACTTTTTTTCTAAATTTATAAAAATATTAACACATTATATTGAAGTATCGCGAGTAAATTAACTACACTATTTAATTCAAACGATCAAGGGAACCAAAACACTCGACTGTTGAATCGTATGGTCCTGTAATTTTCCTTAGAGACAGTCTGAACTAATTAAATATAAGAATATTGAAAATAAAATATTTACATTAAATAGACAAGTTTTAACAAAAGAAATAAATCAGTGTTCTTACAGTATATCACATAAGTTTGTGGTATAATAACCTTTGATATTTAAATTAATGTGAGATTTGCCAAAAATTTCCTTTGAATTCAATATAGTAACATCAAATCAACATATAAGAGTCAGAAATTTTCTAAAGGAGAGATTTTTTTTTGATTTTTTGGCTCTTTCTTCTGACCAAAATGTATTTTTTTTTAAATTGTAAAATTGCTTTCTCCACAAGCCAGAGTGACGGAGAAAAACAAAATCGGAATGTATTTACAAATAACTATCAATAATTTCTTGCTGTGCCTTTTGAATAGCATCAGATACACAAATTGTCCAAAAAAAAAACTTATAAAATTTGCCCTTTAAGATTTTATAAAGATTCAATTGTTAACTTATAACTGAAACCTATTTTTTTAAATATGTTGAGATCGTCATACATACATTTATAATTATCAAGTATCAGTCTGTGTCTTTCAATGAGAATGTTTAGATCTTAATTAAATGTTTACCATGCTATTATTCGTTACAGACTTTTTTTATTTTACTGCTGTTAGAATTGACGTGCTGCACATGCAAAATTGTATGCCACATGCGCTTGTCAATTTACCCATAATTACATTTATGGATGGTATCAGCTTACTAAAGTCATTATACAGGTGTGATCTATAACGACATGACTTAACCGTTATTTCAGAGTTGATCAATCATTGGTATTCCACAAAGACAATCCATAGCTTCAACATTATTGCAATTAAAGAGATTAAATAGAAAAATAGAATACCTTCAATTTCTGGATCAAATTTCTTCGTCTTCACATTGGCTTCTGAAAAAAAAAAAAAGGAACTGCTGTCTGACTTCATAACAAAACATTGTATGCTCTCTAAACTGTAAAACAAATATTTGAAAACAGGTGAAAATACTCATATTATAAATGAATCTCCATGAGAAACTTCATTATAAAAATGTAATATATCCCTCTCGCAAACATAAGACCGAAATGTATTTAAGAAAATTGACGATTTTGACAGAAGTTTTCTTTACAATGGTGAACAACGGCGATCATTTTGTCCACCCTTTTGTTAGGGGATTAGAACTGTCAAAATGTGCTAAATGTATTTGGGTCTTATGATTACATGCGAAGTATATATAAACATACCATGAAATCGGATTACGGAATTATTGAAGAGAATGAAATTGTTGAAGTCAGCAGTATTATCTAAAACAATTTTAAATATTAGTAATACATTATATTGAAGTATTGTGAGTAAATTACATTAAATTCAATGGGCCACATCATAGTGTAATCAGGCAAATAACAAGGGGACTCTTAGGTACGATCCTAGTGTACCTAATGAGACCTTGTGAGTCAAAACTGCTGTCGTGCACTCTTTCCTAGATAGGTAAATGCATTTCCTTGTCTGTGGGATAAGGTATACTAAACCATTCGACTGTTGAATCCTACTGTCCTCCAATATTCAGCATAGTATAGTAACTTACTAACTTTTTATATTTAAATTAGTACTACGAGATTTGGCAAAATTTACTTTCAATTAAATTAAAATATTACAGTACACCTTCAACGTCAACAAGGAAATCTCTCCAGTATGAAATTGTTTCTGATTCCATGTTATAAGTATTGCTTCCTCTTTCTGATATGCAGGGAAAAAGGAGTCTTTGCATTCTGTCAGCTGTCATTTTCTGTTGCACAGAACAAAACATCTTTGAATCCAGAATTAATTCTCTGTTCTTAACAGTGGGTATAGATAAAATGGCAAATCGTTCTACTAGTGAAACTACTCCGACTAGAAAGTCTTTAGGATAGCTTAAACAACCTAGGTCTTGGTTTGAAATCAGTTTTAGTAATGAGTTACTTTTTTTAGGTCGTTCAACTAATTGCTGGCAAGTCAATCCATGGACTCCGTAGGAATATAAAACTGGGCTCAAGATTCCCTCTGTTGTTTCAACAGTTGGTCCGTAGATTCCTTTCAACTTCATTTTATTTGGTTCTATCTCTGATGAAATAAGATTCACGCAACCACATGGATCTTGCAGACATTGTTGACATCTTATTGTTGTTGGAAGCAATTCATCAACAGGTTCCATTGTATCAATATCTACAGGAATAAAAAATCAGCTTTAGTATTCAGTTCATTCTTTATTCCAATATTTGACCATTTTATAAATATTCATGTATATTAACATATTGTAAACACAACATCAATATACAAACTGAAGTAAATTTCAATTTGTTATTTAAGAACAGTACTTACTAGTTTGAGACCTTTCTTAGTGTACATCAGTTTTGTTTGTTAATTCCACATTATTTATCCGTATATTTTCAAAAATTTGTCTCAAAATAAATATTTGAAGCACATAAATATTGTTTTAAATTTACTTACTTCATCCAGAGATTCCAAATTTCTTATGGTTTTCTGCCATTGTGATGCTGAAGGAACACCTCGTGATGGTACCCATGCTTTTATTTTTTTATTTCTGTTCTCCAGTACGGGATTCGTGGGAGGGGCATCGACACTGCGCATTATACTACGGTACCGTAAAATACGTCTATCATTTCCAATTTCAATGCAAAACAGACGCAAAACAACAACTGAGAAACCTGCTGAAATTATTTTTGCTGATTTTTTTTTTTTACTTTACATCAATTATTGAATATCAATACCGTAATTATGTACAAAATTCACGACTTGACGAAGGAATCGTGATGTGTAAAAATGCGTTTAACTTTATTAGAACACAACCTTGTATTTTAATTACTTTCGTAAATTTCCGTCTTCCTTTGCATTTTAATTATCAAAGCACCTTCCTTTCATCAAGTACCTTCAATCACAGCAGGTGATAATCGGAAATAAATAAAAAAAGTTATTGTTAGAAAACACGAAGACGAATACAAACTAGAAAGTAAGTAATACATAAATATTCCAAAGCAGTAACTGGCGACATGGTTTGAAATATTCCTTTATTCATGTAACTTTTGTTTTTCCATAGAATTTTGCCAAAATCGTAACACTGGTTTACTTCCATAATATCAAGATATTGTTGTGGAATTGTAGCTCAAAGGTCTCGGGTACATATTGATTAAGTTATTGTGAAAATGGAGTAATTAAAGACCAATATTACACGAAGGAAATATTGGTCTTTAATTACTCCATTTTCACAATAACTTAATCAAGATATTGTTCTATTTTATCGTTGATTATACATTTTGTTACCATAAGTTACAGTGTGAGCCTACGCACAAATTCAGTAAACGCGAAATCACAACATTGCCAAATTGCAACGGAACCAATGATTCCAGTTCCGTTGCTAATCTAATCTTTCTACAGTACCCTACTATTACAGTCAATCATTGATAATAGAAACGTGAAACACCTGACTTCAGATTGTTATCAGATAGCTTCCAGTACATTCTTTTGTCGCCACTTGTTTTGTGTAATCAGTTAGGCCTACATCCCTCTTCAAATAACAGATTAACACCGATTAAGGATTATCCATATCAAAACGATTTATTAATGTCATTTTTAATAATATTTACGTAAACATGTCAAGTTATGAATCTCTACATAGTTGTTGTCAACATGGCAAAATATCAACAAAATTTTATTTCTACAGAACATCAACAAACTAAAAGTGAAAAACGCAGAATGAATGTTTTAGACATGTGTGTTGATAATTTGATAAGAAATATGAACTGTTCAAGGCAGCACAGATGTTTCATCATTAAGATAGAATAAAAAAACGTAAAGAAAAAGAAAAAAATCCTTGGAATATATATTATTTCGATATAATATTTTTAAAACTGCATTAGTCATTTTATGATAATATCAATATAACTAATAGTTAGATCAAAGAGTTTATTATTAAACTATTTATGCAGCTTATTCACAAAATTGATTCATATTTTTTTATTATCAAGAAGTCATATCACAAATGTAAATAGATTTTATATTATTTACACAGGTGAATAGAAGATTTCTACGAATTCATTAGAATTTCTCCAGCAGTATCGTTTGCATCGTTGATATATTTTTTATGATGCCATATTATAATATGGTTCGATTGAAGATCTATGAACTATGATAAGCTACTTTGGTTGGCAATCTATTAAGAAATTTAAAGGAAACTAATAATCTCATCTTTATATTCGCTTACTTCAATTTTACTAAATTAATTTCTAAAATCAAATTGTTCGTAAACGAAAATCATTTTGAAACATTCAACGTTTACATTGTCGTTTTGTTATTCTTTATTTGTGAGTTCATTATTATATTTCAATAGTTCTACATTGAATTTTTAAAATGACTATACAAACTTTTAAATTTGTTAAACCTGTTTTTTTTTCAGCGGGAATCCATCTTTTCCAACACACACATATCCCTTTTTATTCTTTGTTCTCTATTGTACTCGCTTTCCCAAGAGACCGATAAGCTGTGTTGGAAAAGATGGCTTCCTGCTGGGAAAAATACCCCTTTAACGATTCTCATGTTATACATTGTCAAGTATTATGCGCCTACACAAAATAAAACAATATCGGTAAGAGGCATTAACCTTTTATTCGGCCTTCTAATAAACTACTTCGAAACTAACCTTCAACTGAACACGAAAACCTAATACGATTATTTACTCGATCTACATGATAAAAAGCGAAGATACAAAAGTCCGAGGGCTTGAACCATAAAGTACTCATCTGTGCCAAAACACACGAAAGTTGTTCATAATTCCCACCGTATCAATAACAAGTCCTTGATGTTCATTGTCCGAATATTGTCACCGCGTGTGTGTGGGGTTAATCTGCGCTCAGACGTATTTTCAACGTATTGACCTACTTAAGATTGGTCAAAGTATTTATTATCTATTCTAAAAGATAGTTAAGTACATCGTCTTTGCAGATTTCATCATCTAACCTCGAACGACCTTCAATGTTGTTTTGTGGAGTGGATAGGAAATATCCTACCAGTGCAGGCAACCAGTAGTACGTGTTTCTTGGCACACGGCGTTGTGTGATATATCCTGGGAGGTTTGCAACCAACTATGCTTCAACGAAAGTCTCTGCATATTTTTATGTATCCTGAACTGTTCGTAACCACCAATGCTTCGAAGAAAATAGCGGCATACACTACAGGATACCACTAAAACAGCATTGCATGTAAAGATGCAGCGTCATCCTTCAAGAAAAAAATTGTCGTCTTATCTTTTACGGTGGCCGTCAGATGGCAACCTAGTAGTGCAATGTTGCTATGGTCATGCGAAATATTTCTGTTACAAATAATGAATTACAGCTGTCAGTGAACAAGCGTTCTTAAGGCATTAGTAATTACAATATGGTTTATTACTTTTTATTTAGAAATTTCGTTACAATTATCATTATTTTATAAGTTTTCCCGGTGCCCGCTCACAGGATCGGCGCTGTTATCGGGTCAAACTATTATGCGAAAAAGAGCCCAGTTGCACTATCTAATTTACGTAGTACTTCGGAACTGGTGGGGATTCAAAAAGACCAATAGGCTATAACCTATTGAGAATTCACTTGTCATAAAAAAGGGAGCCAGTGAACGAACTAAGCAAACAAATCTAGCAAAGTTATTTGGTGCAGTTATATTAATTTTATAGAGCATATTATTTATTACTTTCGCTAGCACGAGATTTGTCATATAACAGCACCAATCTATAAACTCAATAACTGCATATGAGGTGGTAACAGATTTAAATTTATTTAGAAATATAATTGAAAAAAGATTAGTCGACGTGAAAATTAAAGGGATACTTGCAGCTAAATTGACTTTTCTGATATGATAACATAAAGTCTTCTTCATATAAATAACTCGTATTATTTTTCTTACCTCTCAAAAATCACCGGTTGTCGAGATATTCACCTTAGAAAATGCAAG
>JAQIWE010005203.1:0-10143 GCA_034698565.1 Campodea plusiochaeta
CAATGGACTCCCCCAGGAGTCCAGGAAATCCAGTTCAAACTTAGAGTAAATAATAATTTCACATGCAATTTGCTATTATTTACTCTACGGTGAAGTTTGAACTGGATTTCCTGGACTGCTGGAGGAGTTCATTGAAAAATAAAAGCGGTTCATTGGAGTTCATTGGAGTTCATTGGGAGTACTACTAAGTACATTGACATCATTGATCAACTCAGATGTTGGTGAGCAAACTTCACACACGTGATTGAAACAGTGGCGTAGCATAAGAAATGTTCTGTGATTCAAACCCTCCCTGAAATTATTTATTGTTACCCGCCATGTTGGCTGTAAGTTTTAACGTTTTAACACATAGTTTAACAACGTGGTTTTAACACGTTTTAACACGTCAAATTAAACCACAATCGAAGGATCCGGACAATCAAGATTTGATAAAACAATTATATGAACAAATAGGGTCAAGCTTGGTCAGTTTATTAACAAGTACAGCTACTCTTACACAAAATAAAAATTGTTTCACTGCAAAAATTGACAAGAGAGATATAATTTCACAATAAAAAGAGGGAAATTATATGTCTAAAAAAGCAAGGTTTTAGGAGGTTTTCTCTTTCTTTCTTCATTTTGATGTGTAAGCTGATTAAAAAATGCGTACAGAAATATATTACAGATAATTTCAGATTACCTGCTAATATTTATACATTATTTTCCTCCCATCCAAATATTATTTTCTTTTACTTCTTCTAACATCTAAAAAATATTGCTTCGACACTGTAGGAGACCAGTTTTATGAAGTTAGAATAAGTATAATCATTTCCAAGGACTTATAGTCATTGGAGGGATAAATTATTTCCGAGTCTCGTAAATTTGTAATTTCTAAAAAAAAAGTAATACGTTTTTGTTTATACTGTGTAATGTTTTTTGTGGAAGAAAAAAAAGTTACAATTCTTTGTAACAATATTTTTCAAATTGGAAACTTTCTTCAGTTCTCCTGAGATGGCAAATATCCCCTTTTGTCTCCAGTCCCTATGCCCCTGGTATTTTCAACCTATCTATACGAAATAAAATGTTTCCACTTTTAAGCGTTTTCAGTTTACCCCAATATTAAAAAAAATCATTATATTTCTAGTATAAAATTTTGGCAGCTATTAAAAATAATGACTGATTTTAGTAAATTTAGTAAATCATTACGAAGATTAGTATTATTGTTGTGTCAGTATTTTTATGAAACCAAGTACACCGGAAATTACATAAATTCGCCTGGGTAATTTAATTTATGTTTATTGTTTTATGAAATTACCATAATTAGCAAGTAAATATGCTGATATAATTATTATGAATGAAATAAAACGAAGAGAAAAATGTAATTTTCCTGAAATATCATTCAGAATTGAAAAGTGAGCGGGAGAGCAGTAGCAACGGCTTGAAATTTCTCTCCAAAATATGAAAAGGAAAACAATTTTTTTAAATCATTCTTCTGCGGAGATCTTCATTACGAATACAAAGTAAAATAAACCAAATGATTATTATCAATAATAGTCTATTCTCCGAATATTGAGGTGTTCGGTTTAAACAAATTTTTTGAACGTTGCTTTGTACATACTGTTTTCTACTTATCAACAAAGTTCTAATCTGAAAGATTTAAATGATTCTATCTTGATGTGTCACTTTTATATTGGATATATGAAGTTAATAGCGAAGTTATATACATTTTCATTGAACGAGTTTTTCTTGGTCAACAAGCTTAACGGTTAACGGCTAACACGGTTAATCAGGTAACATTGTTTATTGACCATCATTTTCGTTACATCATACGATCATAGCATCTTTGTTAATTCCAAAATATTAAGCAGAAAAACTATTGAAAAAAAAAACATGATAAATTTCAATGAATGTTTACAATGAAGTGAGCCTTTTCTTCTGAAAACATTATTTTTCTTTTGTTCACATAATAGTTTCCAAGTACTGCTTTATACTGTACTGGAAAACTCAAAGATTTTAGTAAGCGATTTATATTATACTTTTAGCAAAATAATGACAAGGTCGCTACATGCTAAGCAGTTCAATCTTCTATTGCTATATTGTTGTTAATTTAATGACACTATTTAACACACTTCCACGCAAAGAATATATTGTTCAAATGACGTAATTAAACGAATACATTAGAAGTAATGGTATATAATTTACATTATACTAGCTGTCTCAACTCACAAGTACTCTATAATAGCTCATTTTTCATATACATTAGGGAAGTTAACAGATCAAGTGTATAGAAAAAATATACGAAAAATTAAGCACATTTTTTAGAAACTTCCTAGTTCCTACAGCATTAATCGAAAGTTAAAAAAAAAATCATTTTACTCCATTAATAATATATTAGCTTTTCATTATAACAGTTTGTAGGACTATAACAGTAAGTTCAAAAAATTGGGTCATCAGCTCTAAAAAAAAATAGCTATTGACGAAAATAATATTTTGATATTTATCTGGAATTACTACTGTATTTTGTGAGCGCCAACAATTAAATGTAAGAAATATGATTTTATTTAGAGCGGATTTTCTTACACATCTACCCATGTTTACATGCATACCGAGTATAATGGAAAGCTACAGATTATGAGATCGATTTGTCACAAATTAATTTATTTTAAAATCGCATTTTACGGCTAAATATAAGTTATCTATGTATCGATAATTTTGTGAACTTTCATAGATGTCCAAAAATCGGCCAGTCGTAAATTCGAAACTAGGGAAAAAATGTACAAAGATAGTTAGCATAAAATATGCTAACTATCTGAATTTTCCGACCGATATAATTGGAGTATTATTATTTCCGATTTGTATAAGAATAATATTTTCTAAAAAATAGGGATTTTTTTACGTCTACTTATCTAATTATTTATTTATTTTTTATTTTTTATTTATTATCAACATATAAAGGAACACAGACTTGCATAATATTCCATAAGACAGCACATAATATTGAATACATAAGTATTGGAATTGGACAATTTTAAATAGTCATGATTTAAAATAATAAAAATAATTCAGCATGCTTGCAGTATAACAGATAGGTTAGTGTACAATTTGTTATAAAAAAGGTCAAAGTTTATGTTAGCATTCAGGATATTACAAAGCTGAGACATTCTGTCAATAAAAAAATTAGTACAATATTGTGGTTTTCTTAACTTAACAAATAGGTTTTTTGTTCTGGTGTTAACACTGTTGCAGAAAAAGTTGCAGGAGTCTAAAAGCTCTGGCAATATTTGGTTACCATTTACAATGTTATAAAATAAAATATAATCCTTTTTAATATACTCAGATTCAATTGGAAGAATGTTGTATTGATTGCATAACTCATTATAAGTTTTAACAATTAAAAGTAGAAAATTTTCCGAATTCAGTTGTAAATTCGTAAAAAGATTCCAGTTAAACAAATACATTCGGAACTTTGTAAAAATCAAAACAAATTGTTTCGGAGTTTTCATTGAAATAATAAATCATTTATTTTCTCAAGCATTAAAGTAGTTGATGTACAGTAGCATTTCATTACTGTTAATTTCCGATTACAAGTACACTACGATATCGTACAGTATATGCGAAGCACTATAAGTATAGAAGAAGGAGCAGAGTTATATTTATGTATAATTATAATATTCATCTGTAAATTCGATTGAAAGATGCCTAAAATCTGTTATATTTGCGAATAAAGATAAAAAAATCTGTTGATTTATCATTTTCACTTCAGTAAAAAAAGAAGCTCTGTTCAAATGTGCTGGAAATAAATGAAAAATGCTCTGAATCACATAGGAAATCAGAACTAAGCATTTCTGATGATATTGAAAATTACTTTTATTTATGCTAAGAGACAATATAATTTACATGAAATGAACATTCTGATGCTTTATTTCTGTGTATTATAATGGAAGCAGAGGCAAATAGTTAATATATAAAGAATACGTCCAACTCTGCAAGAGTTGGGCGTATTCTTTATATATTGCTTTATTTCTGTATGAATATAATTATTTTGCATTCCTGTAATCAATGCATAAAATGCTCCTATGGAAAACAAAAAATCGCGCAAGTTTCATGCAGCTTATCGGTCTCTAGGGAAAGCGAGTACAATTGAGAACATAGAAAGTAAAACGGGATCTGTGTGTTGGAAAAGATGGCTCCCGGTGGAAAAAAATACTGGTTTAAAGTCTTCGTTTGGATGTTCTGTGATGTAATTAGTGTTATACTGTGTAACAATATTTATATGCAATCCATATTGAATGAAAATATTGTTATTTCGTGTAAGGAAGTACACCTCCACGACCAAAGGTTTGAGGTCTTCCATCCCAGAACACCAAAATAACAACCTAAAATACTTTTAATTATGCCATTTTAGTCGGAAATTTAGATCTACACTCCACAATAAAATGACTTCGGTACAGCCCTGCCTCTGACCATTAAGAGCCCTCCACCTAAAATTAAAGTTAAGAGTGATCAAAATTATGAAATTTGTATTACTCACCACGTAAAGTCTCAAATCGTTATTTTTATTTTGCACTGCATTCGTTATTATAATATTCAAATATATTTTTGAAAAATTACCCGATTAATAAACAAAATGGCTGCCTGTAGAGACAAAAAGTTCAGTTTGTTTAATGCTGATTATAATTTAACAATTGATAGGAGTTTAAAAAAATATCAGTTTGGATTATCCATGTAAAACAACATTTTGACATCTTTTCATTATGTCATTAATAGAAAAATAATTAAAATCGTCATCACATTTTTTGCCGTAAACCATCTACTAAATATTTTATTTCAATACTAATCAAAATTTTGGAAAGATATAAGAATAAAAAACTTCAACCTGAATCCAATGATACCAAACACTACATAACTGCTTTAAAATGTTGTATTAAAATAGTTTTCAATTTAACATGGGATTCCCTATGCTGAAACCCAACGTTGATTCTGGGTGGAGGACTCTTAAGCTTTTGAGAACATTTATTTCTACCCAGCAGAAGTTTTTGTATAATTGTGTTTTCAAAAGAAAAGCTCGGTATATTTTTTCCTTCAAAATAACAGTCATGTTCATATATCAACTATACGGCTGCCTTTGCTATAAGAGATTGCAGCTTCGAAGAACTATTACTTATTTACTACCTTGTGTTACCGCCATTTAATGGCCATATTCATCATTTTTACATTCATTGTGTTTATGTGACCTTATGTGATTTTCGAAACTGATCAAAAATCACAAATCCCAAAGGGAAAAGGAGAACGAACGTAAAAATGAAAATGGTAAAGAAGAGGCAAAACATACCACTGTTAATCCTGATTGATTTCAGCAAATATTTCGTTTTCTGATTAGTTCTTCCAAGTTGATTTCTTTGATTTATGATGAACAAATGAACTGAATCATTATGATGGAGATGATGTTTAACTTTGCATTCATAACTCAATTATTACTATAAAATACTGGTCAGAAATAAGGAAAGGTCAGAAAGTCGACGCTGTTAAGAAGTAAATAGTTCAATGTCATTTAGTATGTGCAATTTGGTTGCTTTTATTTGACGAGTAACTATTATGTAAAATTAAGAATGAGAAAAAATTGTTGGATTCAATAGCTCAGTTGGTGGAGCACGGTCCTGGATAGACCGAGGTCGTGGGTTCGAGTACCACTTGAGCCGATATTTTCCTCGCTCTTAATTTATTTTTCCAATGCTAAGTAGTCAGTTAAAAACATTTCATTTATAATATTCCTCAGGAAATAAAATGACCAAAGGTATTTAGGATTAACATGAAACAATTCTAATTTCGATCCTCTGATATAGTCTCATTTTGACAAGTGGTTTATAGATAGATTACTTATCTTGTGGTCCTTGTACTTCAAATCAAAAATTGAATGCCTGATTAAAAATATTAAAAACAGTAATATTTAATATTGTGCTGTATGTATTTGTAAGAGAGAGAGTAACAGGCACCGGAAGTTACTATTTCAGCACATTATATTTTTCTATGATTGTTATGTTAAAATATAAAAACCTAATTAATAAACCGGTATACAAAAGTGTTTATATTTCATTGTATATTTTGTTATGGCCAATGGCCTAGAAACAATAAACTATTTATCTATCTATCTACTATAACTAAAAAAAGTCACTACAATTAGAATTATCACATTTCACACGTAATTAAACTAATTCCAGACACAAAAAATTCACCTCCAGTGGAATCCATTAACCAATAGAGTGGCACTTGACTTTAAACGACCCAACATTCACAGATAGCATTCAATACAGACAATATTCCTGTAACTATAATCCATGATATTGTACTCTGTGATCCTACCACATGCTCTTCTATTATTACAAATTAACAACTAGTCACTAACACAATATTTACCATAAATATTATTTCCATTTCATTTAAATCAACTAATTACATGCTAAGGAGCACACGTTTGTCAGGAGTGTATTGTTATAGAATTGCTTCAAATTACGAACGTGTCTTTAATTGTTTATAAGAATAATTGGAGGAGCATCGTACTGTCGTTTTTGTGTCTGTTTGTATTTTTAATGTTGGATAAGTCTAAGTACTTCAAGAAGTAATTAGAAATACCTTACGGACGAAAGAATATCATATGTGGTGTAACTTAGCGCAAAAGGGAAAAGATTGCATTCAATATCAAGAATTTCCTGAGTACAATAAGTGGATCTATAAGAATTTTGAATTGTCAACATCAGAATGGACTCAAGCCATAAAAATGACTACCAACGTGGCTCCAGTAAGAGCTATATCCCTGGACGAAGCCTTATCGGACGCCGTTGTAGATACTGCGACGAGTTTGAAATCTCTGCACACGTCCTTGGCAGGTGTCCCAGAGGTAGTCTTCTACGAAACTCACGTCATCACAGAGTTCGATCCATGATTGCCACATCTTTGAGAAATATAGGTTCTGAAGTTTATGAACAAGTATCATGTCTTGCTGAAGGTGATTCCAACAAACCTGTTGACATTATTGCATTTAAGAAAAACGAGAAGAAAGGTTTCATAATAGATCCTACAATCAGATAATCTGCAACAAGCTGAGAGAGTTCATGAAGAGAAACAACTCCATTACAATTCTACTGTTCCATATTTTATTCAAAAATACGATTTAAACAGCTTGGAGGTTATCGGATTGTATATTGGAGCCCGAGGAACGATTACTAACTTTTTCATGGAGAAATTTATAAGCTGATTTGGCCTGCAAAAGAAACTGGTTCAAGAAATTGTCATGAGCGTGCTAAAGGATTCCATCCACATTCTCCACAACCGTATATATATATATATAAAAACACAAATTTGAAAATATTTTATTGTAATCAATTTGATATTGTTTTTCTGTGGCATTTGTCAACTTACTATATGTAAACAGAGTATGTAAATAAACATTATTCTCTAGGCCATAATTCAAATATCAAATCGATTCCAGGTAAAGCTAGAGCATCCAATATTGATTAATAATGGTTGATGATAATGACTAATGACAATATAAATAATGATAAGTAATAAAAATAATGAATTAATTTGATAAATATATTTTAAGTGAATACCATCAAGAAGAATATGGTATAAATATTATGTAAAATTTAGCAAAATAATGTGAAATTAAGCATAGGAGTCAATCTTGCCACAGATTTATTCTTCTCAACTGATAATTGATTCGATGTATCTCTTATCCAGTTATTTATTAATAACAATTCAAAAATTGTAATTTTAAAAGCTGAAATCAGTTTCAGTTTTGTGGTATTTGAGTAGTTCGCAGCTATAAAGCTATAGGGTTGTGACCGGCTAATGCAAATGGATAATTACATCTTCAAAAATATTTTTGCAAAAATGACGATTTGAAGTCTCTAAACTCAAAATCGAACCAGAATTGCCTATTAGAGTAAGTTTTTGCGACATTTGAGAATAAACTCAGAACTATATGTTATAACAATATTCATTCTAATATTAGAAAGATCTCCAGAGATTCTGAGTTGAGTTATTTCACAAATCCTTTTGTAAAAAAAATGTTTATTCGTATGGTGCCCTTTGTTTACTCAACATGATTACATGATGATTTACCATGATATCCACCTTGAAAATCCTTATTGACGCTATCCATAAATTTCCAATAATTTGTATATACAGTAATAACGTTTTCCATTAATACGAGTGAAATATCCATTTTATCAAGACGATATAAAATTTACAATAGTTGAAATAGAAATATAAACATCAAGTACATAGTTTGAACTTGCATAATTAACAAACTATGTACTTGATGTTTATATTTCTATTTCAACTATTGTAAATTTTATATCCTCTTGATAAAAGTGAACGAACTTCGGTGAAATATTGACAAAGAATTTTGTTTCATTTATGAATTTTTCACTCGTATTAATGGAAAACGTTAACAATAATGAATCCATGTCTCTCAGAAGCAAAGTACAGTAGCAAGTTTAAAAAATGGAATTCCAAATTTATTATTAAAAATATTTAACAAATATTTACAATATATACCAAATTACAAAACAGGACGTACCACAAATAAATACTGATGAAATTTCACACTATAAATATATCACGAAAACATTGTCACTGAGCAGACTTTTTTAATATCAATATCTCTCTGGGTGGCTCATCACTTCCTGATATGACGGTGGCAAATCATCCATATCTATAGTACATTCATTAACATTAACATGGTCGTTAACTGGTGATAATTCTGTTGCTCTACTTGTGGTTGAAATTCTTCCGGTAGATCTGCTGTGATGATTATTCGTATCAGCAGGAACTTGGAGCTGAAATCGTGTTCTGATAAAAGAGAAATTAAATATTACTATATTGTTATTTTGTGTGATAAACTAATGTATTGATAATAATTTTAGTGACTTTTTATTTACTTTATGGAGACAATATGATGCCTTATCAGCGATTATAATTGATGTCGCAATAAAATTTGTATTCAAATTTATGTATTTTTCACATTTATATAAAATATGAAATGTTTTTAACTGACTACTTTACATTGGAAAATAAATTAAGAACAAGAAAAATTTCGGCTCGAGTAGGACTCGAGCCCACGACCTCGGTCTATCCAGGACCGTGCTCTACCAACTGAGCTATTGAATCCGATGAATTTTTCTCCTTCTTAATTTACATAATAGTGACTCGTCAAATAGAAGCTTAGACAGCTTGGCTGAATAGAAGTTGGTAGAGCACGGTCCTGGATACACCAAGGTCGTGGGTTCGAGTCCCACTTGAGCCGACATTTTCTTGTTCTTAATTTATTTTCCAATGTAAAGTAGTCAGTTAAAAACATTTCATTCATAATATAGTCCTTTGCAAAGCTTCTAATTATTTAATATATAAAATATATTTCTTATTTATATTATTTTATTTCAACATTATTATACAGATCTACGCGGTTACTGCAAATATCGATATTAATCTACATGAAGATATAACAAATGCTCGTATTGATTTATTTGCTAACTTTCACAATTTCACCGTATTATTTTCCTTGTATTTTTTACTCCATTGATATTAAGCAATGAGTCACATTCTAAAATAATCTTTGGCTCATAATTATAAACTCTAGCGACATTGTTTAAAGTCCAATCAGCGGCTCTCGAACCTTGTAATAATTGTTAAGTACCATGACAATGAATTTTTAAAGGAAACTCTATTTTATTTTATATAAAAAAATTCTTTTGTAATAATTACTGCAACCACTAGTGATAAGAATATTGTGTATAAAGGTTATAACTGAACTCCATAAATAACAAACTAAAAAAATCGTTAAAGGGTTACCTGAAGCTAAATTGAATTTTCTGATATTATAACATAATATTAGTCTTCTATTTTATAAATAACTCATATTATTTTTCATACCTCCAAAAAATCACCGGTTTTGGAGATATTCACCTTTGAAAATGCAAGAAAATAAGCTGTAAGGTAGCGGAGCTTGCGTGGCTCAAAACAAGGAAACTGCTAATATATGAATAAAAGGATTAATTTGTATTGTTTTAAGTCGGTTTTGCTACTGCTTAATAGATATGTGTTCTGATGTGTTTTTCAGCGAATAATTTGCATATTTTCGCAAGGCAGCGAAATTAAGCAGGT
>JAQIWE010005204.1:0-10142 GCA_034698565.1 Campodea plusiochaeta
ATAGCGTTTCACTAGCAATCTTTCAATTTCTTTATGACAGTAAGCTGTCACATGTAATGTAAATCTTACAATTTAAAGATGTATCGGTATGAAAGGGATAACCGTAACACCCAGTAATTTTTATAAATCAATCAATCAATCGAAAGAAAAACCTGCATTTGCCCAAACGTTTCTTTGCTTCATGCTTGCATCAACAACTAGGGTTAAATCATTTGTATATTGTTACTATTTGCCTTATATAAATAAGTTGTTTTGAAATGTCACAAATTAAATATCACGAATATACGAAACACGATTTGTTTGTATTTTATAAATAATTATAGGGGGCCTAGCTATTATTGATTCGTAATAACGGCGGTATACTATTGAAAAATAATCTTTCAATGAGAAAATACTTTTGAGCCTTTTGGTTGCTATGGCATTATAAAATAATTCAGAAATCTCGAGTGTTACGAATGTTGCATTTTTGTCTGAAAGCATATAGAAACTAATATAACGCTGTAATTTATTACTTACAGATTACTGAATAAGTGTTTTAGGACGGGAGATACAAAGCTAATGAAGTTTTAGAGAGATCTATCTCATTTTGAAATTTAAAAGCACTGTGATAAATCCTTGAGTTATCACATAAATTACTAAAATTAGAAAATGAACTTTCCAACATCACATGTAAAAAGTATTCGCAAGTGCGTCTATACATATACCCTGGCTCAAAGGTACTAGCCATAGTGTAGCTATGTGAAAAGTACGTGAATTGTTTTGGTAAGGTTAGTGAGGTCTAATGAAGTTCTCCTCTGCTGGCAAGAGATGGCACCACCTTACAAAACCAAATGGAATAAATTGCTTTTTTTCTTTGAAGTGTACGTGAGCAGGTTTTAATTTCACAACTTTACATTTTTACATTACAGCTAGCAGTCTAAGATTATACTCTATAGCCTGTAGATAGTATAGATCTATAGAATAGACAGGAGATCTGCTGAGATCACAGTATAGGAGATTTTGCTTTGAGGTTTATGTTCATGCAATCTTCAAAAACTTTCAGTCGAGAATCTCGAGATTATAATATTTATTATAAATTCATTCAATTTTCCTTTCTCAGTCGATATTTTATACTGTATACATTCATTTACATACAAAAAGAAAGACAGATTAATTAAAGTATTTAATTCAAAGGAAATTTAAGCATATTTCACAAAATATATTATTCAATACCAAAGGTTATTATTATACTGAATATTAGAGAACCATAGGATTCGACAATCGAGTGGTTTGGTACCCTTGATCCCACAAATTGGGAACTTATGCCTTCACCTATCTAGGAAATAGTACCTCAACGATTCCAATGACCTGTTCATATATTCATTAATTGCCCTATGTATATTACTGCGAGAAATGTTCTGCTTGATAAGTTTAACTTTGAATTCCATGCCACAAGAGAAAATTTCAATAAACTTTTTTGTAATCTCAGTGCCAACAATTTACAAATGTTATTCTCTTTTTTACAGCATGTAATCAAAATTAATAATTATATTAATAACCTGGAAGACTAATTTACTGTAACTGCAAAACTTATCTATCAACTCAACATACCGTAGAAAATTCAAAACTATTTATGTTATACACTAGCGACTCATCCAGTTTTTCGTGCATTGTTCTGTGTTATTGTTTGTGTGTCTATAAATGTAATTAACTATCTGTAACAAATGCATGTTAGATAGGCTGTAGACCTCAATAAAACTGTTTATCTATCTATCACAGCCCATACTTTATATTTTACTTTATTCTTTTTTATATATTTCTTCATCATTCTGTGGCAAATTATTACTTTTTTTTTACTTGAAACGCCATTACTATTTATAAACGAGAACATTAATCTCCTCTATTGAATTCAAAACATAAAATTGTCTTTTCTGATTCTCGTCTTCTTTTTCCTCATTTTAATGGATCTAATATTTCTTTATATTATTGTGAATTTTCTACTCAATTAGTACAATTATGGAAAATATACTCCTCTGCAAAAAACAAACTTCAAACAAAAATGAAACTTATTTAGATATACAAATAATTATTTTCCTTCTACTTTATAAGCCTCTATAATTGGTATAATGATGTATATTTTGTTACAAGTTTTTACTCTACATTAATATGTCACTTTATTTGGATTTTCACTGCGAAATAAATGAAAACGACAAAAAGTGTAGAAGAAAATACATGGAAAACCTTTTGTAATAATGAAACGTCTTTCAGTTATGGAGAAATAAGATGTGCGCATGTTTTTTAAAGAACGATATTTTTATTGTTATTGGCAAATGTGCGTTTATTATGAGACATTTTAAAGCTATGGACAGTACAGAATTATGAGTGTTTTTTTTTTTTTAATTAGTTGAGATCAGCGAGCGTCCATTATACTTTGAGTTTAAAACTCCTCCATTAGTTTTATTAAAATTTGTCACAATATTATGAACCTATGCTATCTAGCGTCTCATCTAGAGCGTTTTAGAAGGGCGCAGCGCCCTGCCCTACTTTTAGGGCGCCCTTGTACTATAATAATAATACCCACGTTTCAAAACCATTCGCGAAAATACCCACGGAATATAGTCTGGAGCGTATAAATCATTTAAATCGGTCCATAATTGAGGAAGAAATGTTAAAAAATGTTAATGAAATATTTATACGATCATTTTACATGCCCTGGCAAATTGTCTTTACGTAAAAATGTGCCCACTTTAACCTGAATGCGCCCTGCCCCAGAAAAATCCTAGGTGAAACACTAAACCTATCTGATCTAAAATATAATTAGGGCCTATGTACTTTAAATTCAAACTTAATCAACAAAACCGAATACTGGCAGTAGTACATACTACAACCACAGTCTTACCATATTATTATACGACTTATACAATACAGTTTCGCCGAGACAATTCTTGAAATTCCATTTTGTGCAACAATCAGTTCTTCACCCCACGAAACCATCGTGTATTTGACATACAACAACGTAACAATTAATTGAGTTCTACGAAATGAGTAAACAATAATTTAATCAAACCCCGTATCCGTACAACCCCAACGGAGAACCGTATTGCATTCTCTTATTCCTCTGAAATGTGTATTTTCTTGGAATACTATATCGTTATTTTCACTACAATGGCATTAGAGAGAGATAACTACATATAGGAAATGCGCTTCAGAATATTCTTTTCTTTGTATTCAATTGAATGTTATTTGCCCACCGTAGCACAAAGGTCTCGGATACAATAGTGCATTCTATGAAATAATACTGTAACACTATAAATTCTGAGGGTATATCTTTTTTATTCTTTGCGTAGACATACTGTAAGACACGTAGCTGTAACTATATACTGGAAGAGCGTACTACAATAAATAGGATACTTTATTATTTTTAAATTCAATTATTATATCAAATTGAAATTGTAGGCTGTGCCTTTGATTTTTTTTTAATGAAAGATAAGCATGGAGAAAAGTAGCCATAAGAGAGAAGTAGTCAATAATATTGGAACTCGTGTTTAAATCAAGTGGATCCAAATTGGCACCAGTTCGCACCAAGTGGATCCAAATTGCCACCACCAATTGGTACCAGGCAATATTTTATAGTAGGCTATGTTATATAATATGTCTTTTAGAATCATCTGTGACTTTTAGGATGTCGGGTACATTTCCAGTTCTTACTTCTTACAAAAAACGTTATTTTTCTTTGCCTGATGAATTAAGCAATAAAAAAGTATGACAAAGATAACGAAGCTGATAATAATTAGTTACTAGTTATCTTACAAAATTTTGATATCAATTAATAGGTGTGAAACAGTAAAATTAATAGATAATATAAAACAATGCTTCGTTTTAGGGGCAATTGCTGACAATATAATGAATAAACAAAAAGAAAATAATGTTAAAATTTATAAAATTATGAATTATTTAAAAAAAAGTATATTGTTACGTTTTCGATCTCTTTCTTGCTGTAAACTCAGATTTCACAGACTCCAATCTCCAACTCCAACATAAATCAACTAAATTATACTCCGCTGGTCATCACATCGTAACAATAACCCTATACCCCTCATAACCATAATGATAATAATATTACTTTATGAAGTGGAACAAATAAGCTTCAACACTTCACTCATATAATACGTATAGATTAGTTACTCTTCACTGGTTAAAGCACCCACAGGCTCATGCAAGTTTGCAGGGGTGACGCTAGCGTTGTGTCCGAAAGGGGGTCAGTGTCTTTTCGAAGGATCTGACAATTTAAAGACATTTTTAATTAGTGTTTCTGACAATACCAAGACTTTCGTGGTCTAGTACAAGACCAAGACTGCCTGTTGCGCACCAAGACCAAGACTAATGACACCAAGACGAAGACACTTGAGTTAGTTTTGGGTGTATTACAAATATGGAGAAATAAATTTTATTTTGGGAAATATTAGGATGTAAAAGTTACATGTAGGGTGATGTGTATGACGAAAGCGATTTAATACATGAAACACTTATTTTATTTAAGTTTTATGGTATCGTATCTCACTACCAAGACAAAGATTAGGGCAAGTCTTGGTCTTGGTTTCAGAAACACTATTTTTAATGTGTCTAAAAATTACCAATAATTCAATGAGAACGAAACACGAGGAATTTTTTTTACTGTTCTCTTGTTAAAAGTATGCAATTTGAAACACTTTTAAGAGTAGGAGATAATTTTACTTAAAAATGATTCTTTTAAATTAATAATTAATATATATACCATAAATCAAAGAATATCCTTTGAAAGACAAGTTCAAATGTCTTTCTTTTAAATCACCCGAACAACTTGAACTTCTTTATCAGCATTGCACTTTAAATATAGTTTTAAAATTCAATACAGTTTCAATTTCATCTTACGGTCGTTAGCTGAAAGCAATAGAAAGCATATATTCAAATATTCCGAAAAAAGATTTTTTGTGTCCGCCATGGGGTTGTCCAGGTCGCATCTGACCAGGGGCAGGGGTGCACTTGCACACCCTGATCCCTCCGTATAGCGTCATCACCACTGCAAGTTTATGGAACAACTAACATTAGAGTGTTGAGAGCTAATCATAATTATCGGTCTAATCATAATTATGAGTGGGGTATGTTGCCATAGGGCAGTGTAAGTAACATATTTATAATGTTGTGTTACAATAAACTTCAAAGGTTTCAGTTTAGAAGGATTTAATATGTGTCAAACCTTACAAATGTTTTCAGAGATTACATTGCAAATTATGCGCATGATATACAGTATACAGTAATGTTTTCATAAACTGTTAAATGCTGTACTTACAGAGATAATACTGATGTATTTGTAGTTTGATGTTTAGTTAAAATTGGACGAGATAGTGTAAGAGTTGGAGTAATAAAGCAGCCAATATGATTTAAAACATCATAATATTTCAACATTTATACAATGTCATTTTCAAATGAAAATAATTCACATTTGAGAATGACATTGTATAAATGTTGAAATATTATGATGTTTTAAATCATATTGGCTGCTTTAAAACTCTTACACTATTACTAAAATATGCAGTCAGGAAGGTTCCACGTTGAATTTTTCTGTGTTTAATGTTAAGCACTTCAATTTTAGGTTATTGTTTATTTTATTTTTCACTATTTCTGAGGTCATTCCTTTATTAAGTAAATATAAGAGGAAAAGTAATTTATACATATTCTTATTTGTGTGTAACGGTGTCAGAAGCTAGTTTTAAAATATTCCTTTATTGAACTTCATATTTTCATATGTCTAACGTGCATAATACAAAGAAATCGATAATAAGCATTTAAACTGAAATATTTAAACAGAATAAAATAATTAAAGGCGTATTTTTTCAGAGCGAGAAGCCATATTTTCCAACACAGCTTATCGGTCTCTTGGGAAAACGAGTACAATAAAGAACAAAGAAAGTGAAACGGCTTGTGTGTGTTGGAAAATACAGCTCCCCACTGAAAAAATACAGGTTTAAATTTACGAGTTTTCTGTCTCTCAATACAATTTTAAAATATATAACTAAAATTGTTATATTTTTATTTTTTCACGATATTTCACTTGCCAAATATTTTTATAACAATAGTCACTTTCAAGGGTTAAAATATCTTAAAAAGTAAAATGATAAAATTAGTGTTTTATTTATTATTTTTATCCCAGTTTTCAAAAATAGAAAGTTAACAGCTACTCAACTGCTATATTGTTAAAATAATATATTAAAGAAAACAATATAAATAATGCAATATCCTGAATGTATAATTGTTTTATGTACCTTCCGAAATTGACCTACAGAACATATTAATTCAAAGAATTGATGAATCGACAACCTGGAATGCTTATTTTGTGTTTATTTATACAATAACTGTGAAATTGAATTCTTTGAAATTGCACAATAAAATGTAAAGCGCAAGATAATAAGGCACGTAATATCCCACAATGCTTCTTAAATATCGGAATGCCATATAATATAATGTAGAGTTTTATTACAAAATTGTCGTCAAATAAGTGGAAGTATTATATTTTTCGTGTTTATTTGATGAATTCGTATTCTGTATATTCGTTGCTGTATTTTGGGGGTCTGGAAAATAAGTCTAGATGAAAATTAAGCGAAAATTATGACATGGGCTGAACCTGAAATTTGAAGCTCTACAACTTTGTCCACAGACAAGAAAGCTGTTCCCTATTATTTTAAGAAATTTGGCATCGCTGGATCACTTCACAGTGTTTTTACAGTGAAACAGATTACGGCATCTGAAAATTCAGAATTTTTAATACAACTTTGCAATTTACACTATTATTCTAAAATTCATATCTCAGAAGATATTCAGGTAGATCGATATTTCTGGGACACCCTGTATATAGGCCTACTAAAAATATGGTCTTGAAAATTCAAAAATACAATTATTAAATAATTTCCAAAGAAAACTCTTAATTAAAATTGTTCTATTTTTATATATTTCTGCATATAATCGAGTATATATTCATTCTTTTTCATTGAGGTGACTAACGTTACTTTTATGATTTCCTTTTTACAGTACTTATTGCTCTTTAAGTACTTTTGAAAGTACTTTTGTTTAATTTATTGACTTAAGTTCAAGTGCGCAAGCTATATGAGAGACTCCCGCTGTTACAGGTTATTTTAAAGTGAAAATTAACACTCATGTTCATAATATATGTTTACTGTTCATAAATTTATGACAAATTCAAGTAGCTTAAGTATTTGTGATTTTAGAGTGTTTAAAAATGTTTTAGTTGAAAATAAATTTATGAAATTAGGTTTATTCTTGTTTTCTTTTTCTGTCGTATTGAGAGAAATATTGAGGTTAGTTTACAAATAATACTTCACAGTTAAAGGGTTACCTGCTGCTAAATTGACTTTTCTGATATTATAACATAATATCAGTCTTCTTGATATAAATAACTCATAGTATTTTTCTTACCTCACGAAAATCGCCGGTTGGGAAGATATTCACCTTAGAAAATGCGGTAAAATAAGCTGTAAGGTAGCGGAGCAAGTGTGGCCCAAAACGAGACAACTACTGTTATGTGAATAAAATGATTAATTTACATAGTTAGTAAGTCAGTTTTACTACTTCTTCATTGATATGCTCTGATATATAATTTTCAGTGCCTAATTTGCATATTCACAAGGTAGCAAAGATAAGCAGTTCGATTTGTTCTACCTTATAGAACTTCTATAAAAATCTTTTGATCCGTTGGGTCAAAAAATGTCAAACTTTTTTTTAACATTTTTTTAATAATGTAGGTACAAGAAAATTACAGAAAATGAAAAATTCATTATCTGCAGGTAACCCTTGAAAATTCATATGTGCCAAATATTGTGACTGCCATTTTTGTATTCAAAGTAACGAGCACAATGCTACGTAACATATATTGTTGCTAAGTTATATAAGCTCTTTATTGTTGATTTCTAAAATTTGTAATTATCATATGGTATTTGAAGCAAAGATGTTTCATGGAATTTTGACTGGAATTTTCAGAGATTACAATTATTTCTGTATTTGTCTACTATTATATATTTTTAAATGTATTTATAAACAGACATAAGTGAAACATTTATTTTATATAATTATAATTTATAAATAAATAAATAATGCCTTTATTATGTCACAGCGAAGTTATGTATACAATATACTACCTCTCTTACACTTATCTGTGGTCACTTAAAACTAAACTATAATGTTGACAAATAACTTTTACACCCTTCTTTGTGAATAGAAGATCTGTGTATGTCTGAGTATATTTGATACCAGTGTTTCTTGTAAAGTAAAAATCACTTCTCCCATGCTGTAGTATTAACGATTTATACAGTCTAAGAGATTTATAAAGTTTGTTTAATATTCTATTTTATAATAATTATTACTACTGTATTTTTGCTTGAGATGAAATGCTGTTTATTTGAATCTCAAAAATGAGTTTAGGAAACTCAAGGTATAATCTTTCAGCAATCCCCGCCATGGGATATACTCATTAGTGTTATACCCTATACAAAATCTTAAGGACCTGTTCTCGTTAGCATAGTTTGACAGTTTAAGCTCCTAACAAAGGGATGGACAATAGAGTCACCGATGTTTACCATTGTAAAGAGAACTTTTTCCTGTCAGAAACGTCAATTTTCTAAAGTGGAATAGGTCCTTATAGGGTATACTGATAATTGCATTCATAAAGACTGAATAAAAACTGCTACTGCCATAGTATATGTTGTAAAATGAAATTGTATTAATATTTATAAAGTATATAATTATTATATAAATGTTTTTAGAGTGTCTAGTTTTTTTGTATTTTGTGCTGTGCTTTTAGAGACTGAAAAAAAAATTAAATTTGTGTTGTTCTATATGTATTTGCCAATTATTAATAAAGGTGAAAATCGAACCAGTTATAAAATGGAAATGTTTAATTTATTTCCATGTAACTTATTACGGGTTCCCTGTAACTTTTACGACCTATTTTACGAAAAAAATAAATACAAATTTAAAATGTACTGCTAAAAATTTTCAGCAAACAGAAGTCAATTTTATTGATTAATAATGAAAATTTCGTAGTTTCATTTTTTTTTTAAATAGCACCTGATCTCCCCTATCCTTGTTATTTTGACGCGCCCTCAACAGCTCAAAGTGATATTGTCTGCCACTCACTGTGAATCTATTCATGCATTAATAGAAAACAGAGCTTAACAAGGTATTAAACGAGGGGTTGCGCACTTCCGAAATCAGTGTACAAAGTTCGGCGAAATCATGCGAAATCATTTCGCTTGATTTCGCGTGATTTCACATGATTTCGCATCAATAAAAGTTTCTGTGAAATCCAGCGAAATCAAACGAAATCAGGTGTACAGTGAACTTTTTTTTGAGTGCGCAGCCCCTCGGTATTAAAGAAAAAGTGTTTTGGGGTATAATAACAAAAATTTATGAAGACAAAACGAAAATAATGATAAGACCGATTCAGATGAATAATACTCCACTTTTGATTTTGGAGAACTGACTAATCTGTTAGTATTTGACATAACCTTAAACCTGTATTTTTTTCCAGCGGGAAGTCATCTTTTCCAACACACATTACCCGTTTTAGTTTCTTTGTCCTCTATTGTATTTTGCTTCCCTAGAGACCGATAAACTGTGTTGGAAAAGATGGCTTCCCACTGTAAAAAATTAGGCCTACTCCTTTAATTGATGAATAATATGGTATTGGTAATAGCAATTGACACGTGATCTATCTATGCATCGTCGCGCGAGTACCGGTATCTGTCACTAGATGTCAGCATAGTATAAGAACAGAAATAAGTTTACAATAATGAGTGTTATATTCGTATCTATTAAATTATAATTTATTAAATAAAATTATTTGTACGACCATACGGTAATATACCAGAAGTGTAATTTTGTTGAAATATTAATACTTTTATGAGTAATATTTTAATTATAATTCTTTTAAAAAATAAAACCTAACTTTCCATAAAGATGGTAACTCGTACATATGAAGCTTCTTAAGTTAACAAGTACTTTTTTGTTTCGTGACTTGTTAATATTTAGAAGCCGGTACTAGAGACCTGCATGGGCCTTAAATATTGAGCCCGTCCCTACCCGTGGGACCTGCAAAACATTTCCCGGCCCGT
>JAQIWE010005205.1:0-10142 GCA_034698565.1 Campodea plusiochaeta
AAAATAAGCTGTAAGGTAACAGAGCAAACGTGGGCCAAAACTAAAACAACTTCGGATATATTAATAAAATGATTAATTTACATTATTTTTAAGTCAGTTTTGCTACTACGTAACAGATTTGTATTCTGATATGTGCTTTTCAGTGAATAATTTGCATATTTTCGTAAGACAGCGAAATTTAGCAGGTCGATTTGTGCTACCTTGTGGAAAGTCTATCGACTATATAAACAGAAATATCTCTTGATCCGTTGGATCAAAAAATGTCAAACATTTAGAAAAAAATCTTTAATGATATATAAGGTACAAGAAAATAACAGAAAACCAGAAATTCATTATCTGCAAGTAACCCTTTAACTTTCTAACTTGTATTAGTATGCTAGATATATATATATATTTCCAGCCCAGTATGAAAAGTCACAACTTTGTTTCAAAGACCATAATGGCAAAATTTCAGAATGATTGCATAGGTACCTGTAAACTTTTAGATTCCCATGGACAGTTTCAAATTTTTTATTTTAAAAGTTTTAAAGTAACCTCCTTTCAATCATGTAGAATAGGCAATCATAAGAAAACTGTGTTATATTAGTTCCTTATAAATGTATTTTAGAATTGTCAAAATAGAAAAGGAGAGGAGAAAATAGAAAAATTGGAATTAAAAAGTTAAAAAAACAATCTCCATTTTAACCTTTAGGCCTACTCTTGGCCAGTTTGATTTGGTTTCTGGAAAGAACATAATTTTTCAGTATCTTAGCTTTGCATAACATTTTGGTATTCTGAATGAATTAGAAATACATGGTGACTTTCCTTTCATTAGCTAAGAGGGGTTGCTTTGGATAAGGGCACATGTCCACTTTTTGAAATTTTGCAGGAGAGGTATTTTTTTACTTTTCAAGACAGTATACGTAAAACTATGACTTTTTATTATTTTAATCATTGATAGATCACAAATGAAAGTTTTCAAGTGACATATTAGTAATTAATGTTCAATAGTTTTACAAATTTCTATTTAAAAAAAAATTAAATTTGTGGACATTAGCCTGTCTTTCCATGGAATATCATTGGACATGAGTACCTTTTTTGGTGGACATGAGTCCTTATTTAAAATAAAATTATTTTGCAATATGAGCCTATGTCTGAACATGAGCCCGAATCTAAACGAACAAATTATCAAGGCCATCAAAATTAATCATCGTATGTGACATGAGTCCTGGGTGAGCTCTTATCCAAAAACATAAGTATGTGTTATTTTGGATGAAGGCTCATATCCTAACACGCTATATATAGAACTTCCATCTACTGACAGGACTTTATCCAAGTAACTGATAAATGAAATAAAGTGAATTTGGAAAAAAAATGGGGCATGAGCCCTTATCCAAAGCAACCACTCATTTCTAAAAACAGGTTATTGAAAGCTGTCTATTTCAATGCTAAAAGAACACAGTAGAGTATTTCTGAATACGTCTAGGTGGATATTGTATTAAAAATCTGTTGTTCCATGAAATCCAGTAAAAGGTATGCAAAACTATTGCAAAAGCCAGGATTTTTTTTCATGAAAATGTGTTAATTTTTTAGTTAAACTTAGAACCGAATGATATACGAAAATGTTGTCAGCTGCCTCTGAAATTCACAACTGTCAAGATATCTAAAATCAAATAAACTGATCTATTCCCCCCTCCCCCTTCAGACTGAGCTCCACACCGAGGATCCAGACACTCCTCCAGAGCAGATAGTATATGATATAACAAGTGGTCCAACTCATGGTCGTCTGCTACTTTCAGATGAAGATGCTGGTGTATCACAACCTGCTCTTAGGTTCACACAAGCTGATATCAGTCTAGGTAAACAATATTGAGAATGTTTTTATGGATTCTGTATAAATTTATCATAAACTTCGACTTCCCTGTATGATTATTGAGTTACATAGGGTTCCATCAAATGCAGTGTTAGTTAAATCAGTATTTGTATAATTTTCTGAAATCACTTTTTTAAGTGAAGAGATTCAAATTACAACAACAAAATATTAATAGTTTAATACAATTTACTTTCCATTTCTTTTTGTGAATAAAGAATAAAAAGTTGTTATATTCCTAATAAATGATAAATTAGAAGTCACATTTTTAGGCATACTCACAGACAAGGCAAAATCTGATGTATTTCAGTTTAAAAGTTGCAATTACTTTACATAATGACTTGCAAACGTTTAGCTATAAACTAAATATGGTAATCTTCATAACTTTGATGAATGACTTCATTATAAACAAGTTATCATCTAATCTAATCTACAAATCATTTTAATATCTTTTCTGTTATTACACTATTTAATTGTTGAAAGAGGCACTACAAACTTTTAAACATTACCAAGTTTTTTACATCAGCCAATGTTTGTGATTTGGTAACCTGGTTTGATTTGTGACAGCACAATATTTATTAATTTTTAAACTCTTCCATTCTATGTAAATTATTATGTTGAATAAACAAGGGTTATTATTTTCCTTCCTGTTCATAGGTCGCGTTATATTCATCCACTCTCGAAACGACCCCGTGTCTCCAGCTTCGTTTCACTTTAGAGTATGGGATGGTAGATTTAATCCAGCATATGGAATGTTTAATATTGAAGTGGAACCAGCTGTAATCAAACTACAGAAAGCTGTGGGCCTCAAAGTTAGACAGGTAGGTCATGAAGAAATTGGTGATTGTTGAAAATATGATATGTAATTGTAATATTTATCAACCATTATTTTGGTTGGAGAAGAGCTACTCACGATGGCAATATCCAGTAGAGGAGCTGCATTCTGCAGGACATCTCTTTGTTTACATGTCTCGATGCAAGTGTTGGTTGATTAAAAATGTGGAGAAGTGGAGTTCCAAATACTGTAAACTCAGCAGATGGATTTCGAGGCATTGCCATTGTGAACAGTTTTGCAACTGAATATTTGAATTGTTATTTGGTTACAAAATGATTATATGTAAACATGATATTTGATAGAGGGGGGTGGGAGGTAAAGGAGATCTAGCAGTAAAAGTTATCATCTTTAGTAAAAAATATGAAACATTTTTGGTTATTTCTATCATAGTGCCATCTGGATTTAATATAATTTTTAGTTATTTTGTCAATAATAAATTAAATAACTACTCTATTTCTCTTAATTTTATAAGTTAAGAATTAAAACTGTCAAATATTTATTAAAAATAATAACATTTTGAAATTTCAACTCATAAAAGCAGATTTGTTCTGATTTTTTTCAACAATTGGCCATCTGATAGAGTTTCATGCGTTAAGGGAAACCCAAATACGGAGTTCGTTTACCTCCCTTCCCTCCATCTTTTATCGTGTATGTAATACAGAATCTATTTCAATAAAAGGGGGATGATACAATATTGCTACTATTATTTAGAATCATAATCATTTTTATAGATTGGGGTAAATAATACTGTAAATAGAAATATATAAATGAAATGATTAACAGACTACTTTGCATTAGAAAAATAAATTAGAAAAAATAAAAATTTTGACTCCAGTGGCGGGACTCGAACCCAAGGTGTTGGATTATTTATGACCATGCTCTAATCGAACTTCTAATAAATTAATTTCAATGTAATAATAAACGGAATTTTTTCATTGTTCCAGGGTTCCAAGACCGCTCGTTTGGACAACAGCCACCTCACAGTATGGACGAACGGTGAAAGGTCTAGAGTAGCATTTAATGTTACTAAAACTCCACTAAATGGTAACATTAATGTTGAAGAGAATACAAATATTGTTATATTTTCACAAGGTCATGTCGATAGAGGGGAAGTTATCTATCAAATGACAAATATGTCAGCTTCAAATGATAGCTTTCAGGTAAAGGAATTCTGACAAGTTGTTATTAATCTGTAATAATAATATTGATTCTGTAAAAAATTGCATTTCACATGATTTGTAACTTATTCACTACTTAAATTATCATTACATGACACCTTGTTCTAATTTTTATAAATATCTTGTTTATTTGAATTTGAATTTATATACAGTATACAAACAGTATTAATTATAAATTATTACCAGTTGTGAAGTTAATACTTTATTATTAGTGAAACAAAACAAATGTTGAATAAGATAAAGTGGTTTGAAGTATTTTCATTTAATTGCTAATTCTATTCTTATATTTGGTAGAGGATCTGTATGATAAAAATAGTTATAAAACTAACTTCAAAATAGTGTTTTGCAGTTCATATAAATAAATAATTAAGATTTTTCAACATTTATTGGTAATGGATTTCTGCAAATACAAGTTGAATAATGTAAAAGTATAATTTACTGGTATTTGCTTTTCAGAAAATGATTGTCCTTAAGTATAATTTATATTATAATAGGTCTTGTTCTAAGTCAAACAAGACATTTTCCATAATGTCAACACAACTAATTTCCTTCTCAAAATATTTCCAGATCCTCACATGGCTACGTGGAATCCCATCTGTTCACCTACCCCTTTTAACGTTACAAATCTCCGTTTACCCCCTACTCCTCCCCCATCCAAACATCACATTTACACCAGTCATCGGCTCACCAACACGCCTACCTTTAGAAATCCTAGACTCTACCCCCCTAGCGAGAATAACCAGGGGCAACCCCCAGTACGAGATAATTGATCGACCGAGACATGGCAGGTTAAAAAAGCCTCCGAGAAAGCAGCGTTCGGAACGAGCAGCGACAGACAATAATAATAAAGTTGTGTGGCGTGAAGTGCAACGTTTTAGTTTACGTGACTTACGTGACGGGGCAGTTCATTATGTTCCACGGGGGAATGAAGAGACAAGGGATGGGTTTCGGTATAAGTTGACAGCAAATGGTGTGCAACCAGCATACGGAGTTTTAGAGTTTGAAGTGGTGTTGCCGCAAGATGTAGCCACAACGCAAGTGCCAAGAGGTATGATGAGTTTTGTAGTTTGTGTTTCAATTTTGGTGATTTTGTGCTAGAAGTTGTTCTTTTTAACAAAAACAATTTGAAAGGTTAAAATGTAGACTGAATACTTCATGATACTATATAAAATAAATAAATAAATAGATAATAGATAAAATAATAGATATAAAAAGATATAAAGATTTTTTTTTAAATAATATAATAGAAATTGGCTGCATAACTTCTGAAATAGACCTTAGAAGTTCTGTGAATCTGTGATTGCTTTTTAACAACTCATTAAAATTTATTGCTTCCTTTTTTGTAATAATTTGTATTCTGATATATTGTTGTGAATGATAGTAATTTTACCAGTATCCTTATTTCGCTAGATCTGGTCATATGGGATTTATTTGATAATCATTGTTTTTATTAAGTAAAAAAAAAATTAAAAAATCATAAAATAAGTTGCTTTATTTATTTATTCCTGGATTATAATGATCCCACTTGCAACTTCGTACCATGGTTATATGTCAGGAATTAAAAATAGCAGCGAGATAATTTTTGCACCAAAAATTATTGAAAAAAATGAGTTTTTATTGCATAATTTTTACAGGAATTCTATTACTCTGGACTGGACCTTTAAAGTAGAACTCGTTATTAGAATTTGCTTTGTTACTCTTAAGATTTGAAACTATGGCTAACATTAATTTGATAATGTTCATAGTTCTAACCACCCCTTTTCACCTCCTTGCGCAGGTCCCTCGACGACGGACTGGAACTCCCTAAGTGGCAGTGACAATCACAACTCAATAGGAGGCTCTGGTAGTCTCATCCCATCAATCTCCTCTCCAAATATAAGCACAGACTCTGCTCTTATAGCTGGTATTGTAATTGCTGTGGTGGCCTTAGCAGTCTTAGTAGTTCTCATTGTGAAATGTAGGGCTATGAAGAAGAGAGAGAGTGGGAGGGAGGCGAATCAGTCAGAGAAGAAAGCAGGAGGGGTGCCAGCGTTTAAGTGTAGTCAAACGTAAGGTTTTAGGAATGTAATGTGCTGTTCAAAGTGTATCATATTTTCTATAAATTGATTTTTTTTTAATATTAATTTTCACATTATCAATGTCTTTGTTTTCATATAGTTTTTTAAAATGATTGTAGGGCCAACCCTAAATAAATTATATTACAATTTTGCTTTTTAACTGAAATATATTATTTCTGGGCAGGTGATCAATACAGTTTTTAGAAGGAAAGAATAAGCTGTCAACAGTCTGAGTGCAGTAATCATTAAAATAAAGAAAATGGAAAAATATTAAAGTTAAAATTAGGTAGTAAATAATGCTCCTAAGTATTTATATATTATTTTGACGTTTTGTGGTACAATAAAGTACCAGTAATGATTTAATTGATCAGGTACCAGTAGTGTTTTTTCCAAAAAAATAATTTCATAATCAAATATTTCATCAGAACTTTAAATTTTTTTTTTTGTATTTTGAAAATGTTTGTTTGATAATATATAAAAGAACCAGGTTTTTTGTTATGTTTGAAACGATGTTCCAATCAATATTTTGAAAATGATTAAAAACCAGAAAAGTCCTTGAAACTTTGAAAACCGTAATTCCAAAAAATCATTTATAACAAAAATAATATAAAAAATCCTCTTTTTCTTTTCACAGCTCCCTAAATGGCGAAGCCCTTCCTCTCCCGCGCCCCCACGATCTCCCTTCGTCCCCTCGAATCCTCCGTACAACGCCAATGAACGGAAAAGACAGTAACATGTGGCGTAGTTCATCAGGCCAACACCAGGTTCTCTCTCCTGCTGCCCCTCAGTGTAGAGTTACGCCGCTAGATGGCAGTGAACCCCTCGCCCCACCTTTTCCTTATGGGGGAACGTGTAGTGAAACTTCCGATGACACTTTGGGGGGAAGTACGGGCGCTAATATTGCCAGTAGGACTACTAATCCATTGTTGAGGAAAAATCAGTATTGGGTGTGATTTTTAAAGTTTTTTTGGGTTTCAAAGTGGTTTGAGAAAAGTTTTTTTGGTGTAGTAGCTTGAAGGTGCTGAAGCAGTTTGAAATATGAAATTTATTATTTTGTATTTTGTTTCCGTATATCAATATGAAAGTAAAGCTTTTATTTTTCTGATATAAACTGTAGAAAACGTCGATGCTCAAATAATTAGTTTCAGCAACACCTATTGATGTCATTTCATTTTTTCATTCACTTAATTACTAGTTTCTAAGCTTCCTAAAATACTCAAATATGACTTACTGTTCTGTGGAAAGCCAAAGTTAGAATAACTCAGAATTTAAGTTTCAAATTTTACATTTACTTTTAAATTGAGAAAGTTTAAATAGCAATATGAATTTTAACAGCAGAAACTTGTTTTTCATGCATTATAGAAATTTCTGTGCAGAATTTTATTTATCAGAGAACTCGAGATAAAACAGTTTGAGAAACTTCTAATAATAAATTCCATTCAGTAAAAAAAAAAAAGCTTCGACTATATTTTTACAACTACTGTACTACATCAAAACTTACTTCTTCAGGCCACTTTTATTACATATGACTTGTGCAATTTGTGTAATAGTGTTTATTTTAGAATTAGATTTATTGTCAAGTTATCAAAATGCTCAATATGCAATTTGTAAACTCTTCTCAAGTATTATTTTTTTAGTACAATCTTTTTACGCCATTTGAAAACTTTTCATACCAAACTGCAGTAAAATAAAAGAACGCAATTTATAAAAATTTGTAACACATCGAAATATTGTATTTGTTGTAAATTTGTTAAATTTGTTGGGGGAAAAAACGAGGAATTATGTAATTGTTACGAATTGATACAATGAAAAAAAATGCCATAAGAAAGAGCTCTTGTGAGAATTAGGTTTTAATTATTATTATTATTATCTGATTTTTTTTTAAAATTTAAGAATGTATATTTGCAATTATGATTTCATATAGTGTTTAGAAGATATTTATTTTAACCAAATAACAGAGTATTTTTTCAGAAATATCTAAAGATTATGCAGTACATTGAAAGTAGTTATTCAAGATCTTTACAAGCATTTATTAGGAATCTAGGCTAAATGAAATAATACGAAAAACCTGTTACTTTGATCTAACAGTTAAAAACTTACTATTTTAGAAGGTTATTTTTACTTATATTTTATGAAATTCAATTCCAATTGTTAGATGAAATATTTGCTGCTGATATTCAGTGAATTTAAAGTTAAACCTTTCATGGATTTTACAAAAATTCAAAGCTTCCAATTTTTATTATTTTTTATAGTCTGTGACATACACTTCTGTAATTACTTTAGCTATTTTTCACTGTAAGAGCACTGTTCATTAAAAATATGAATCTTATTATATATTTAGCATATTTTATAACTATAAAATTTAAAATTTAGCGAAGATAATTGAGATAGCATTGAATAAAGAATTAATTACATTTTAATTAAAATCCAGTTACAGTGTAAAAAATTGGAGAACTAAACAAATAAAACAATATGTACTCTTTATTTAACTGCATAATCTTTAAACAAACGACTTTTACTAGCTTCTAATAAGATGTATTAGCTACCATAATGGTCGCTTTTGTATCTTTCAACGTGCCATAAATAAATAAACCAATGAACAGTGAAAAGTAAATATTTGTCATAATAATGTTCCTTATTATTATTATTTATGTTATTATTATAATGAATGCACTACAAACGATACCTATTGTGAAAAGATGGAACTATTTCTATTTTGATGAAGAAAGGTGCTTTAATACCTTATTGTATGCAGAGCGACTATAAAGTCTGATATTGTAGAATATTGAAATATAAGATGCACTGATGTTTTGTTATTTTGTCTGTGTTTATTTTATTTACCTGGGTCCTTATTAAAATAATGTTTGAGTCTACCAAAATGAAGAAATTTGTAAAAATATGAAGAATATGTATAATCCATACTATTATTTTTTATTTATAAATAAAGAAATTGCGAGTAAATTATAGAGATAACGAAAAATTCTTTAAAAAAATATTTACAGTATTATTTGATTAATACTGTACAGATTTCTGGATTTAATGTTTTTGTTACTTCAAAATTATATTTCAATAAATCATAGCTTATTTTATAATATTTTTGACACTACTATTTGTTTTAAAATTAGCAATTTAACAAAATAGAAAAGGTTTTACAAAATAATTCAAACTCTGAGAGAATTTATATTTAGCGCTTCAAAGTGCCAACATAACTTTAATACAATTAGTTCGTTTTTTGTAAAGAATCATACGAAAATAATTTGCCAATTAAAAATAAAATTGAAATAAATAAATTATCGCTATTACTAGTAATTTCAAATCGGAATAAATCCAAAACATCAATTTTTCTCATCAAAATTTGAAATCAATAAATCATGTTGGTGAAACTGCAAATTTTATAACAAAGAGCCATAAATTCATCAATGTCGGAAATCGAAAAGCTTCTGCTAATCAGTGAAGGACGAAAAAGCAGAGTGTTTTTCAATTTTGTGATAAAATCCTGAATAATCTTCGCTATGACTTTCGACGACGATGTCCAAGAACTTAAGGACAAGGGTAACGAATGTGTGAGAAACGGGAACTACACAGAAGCCGTTTTCCATTATTCCTATGCTGTGAAAAAGGACCCAAAGAATTACACTTTGTATAGTAATCGATCCTTAGCTTTTCTGAAGATTCAACAGTTTTATTTTGCTCTTGAAGATGCAAACGAAGCAATCAAGTTGTATCCCCAGTGGCCGAAAGTAAGTATAATAAAAGGATATTATCTTAGTGGCTGTCAGCATCTTTTTCTAGTCTTCGATAGTCAGGTGAGCTTCGGAAAGCCGAAGTGTTAATTTACGTCAATAAACACATTTTCTCGATATGAAATTTTACAAAAACGTTCCTTTTATTAATAATGTCTACATACCACCTCGAAAAGTTCTTCAAAAATCAATAAAAACGGTTAAAAACACTTTTAATACAAGCATTTCCACCATATTTTCAAGACTCACATTCACAGACGACACATTGATGTAAGGGCGCGTTCGAAAACTTTGAACTTTTGTTACTTTGCCTGGTGATTTTCTGTATTACGAGGGGTGTTAGGGGCGCTAGCCCCTAAAAAAAGAAAGGGGGGGTTGGGGGGGTCTCCCCCCCAGGCATAACTTGCTCGGAATGAATCACGGTATACACCGTCATAGTCGATACCATTGAATTGCTCGGTGTTATAGTTTTGTACACAG
>JAQIWE010005206.1:0-10141 GCA_034698565.1 Campodea plusiochaeta
ACCAACTGATAATCCCTTGTTAGTCTGTTTAAATTCTTTGACTTTCTTGCGATTTGTATAGAAAATAGAGAATTTGAGCCACCCAAACAAGTGGACAACAATGGGTTTACTGTCAAAACAACTTTGAAGAGTTAATCGATTTAGCTCCTTAACATTTAAAAAATTGTATAATGATATTTATGATATAATAGTGTACACACCGTAAATGATAAAACTATATGGGAACGTCTTACTACTAAGGTGTAAATAAATTTCTTTTGAAGGGCCAGTAACCAAACTCAAAATCCCTTACATGAAATTTTTGTATCTTCAATGCATTCTCAGAAAATTATATTACACATTTTCTAAAATCTTCTAATTTTTATTAGAATCATGCTGTTTTCTTACATAGCTTGGTTTCTCAAAAAAAGAAAAGTATATTAAGTGTCATCATATACTCTGTATTCGATCTTATGAGCCTAAATCGATTAACTCATCAAGGGTTTATTCC
The DNA here is from genome assembly GCA_034698565.1 of Campodea plusiochaeta. Classification (NCBI taxonomy): domain Eukaryota; kingdom Metazoa; phylum Arthropoda; class Diplura; order Rhabdura; family Campodeidae; genus Campodea; species Campodea plusiochaeta. The sequence continues at coordinate 491 of JAQIWE010005206.1, forward strand.
TTGTTAGTCTGTATAAATTCTTTAACCTAGTTGCGATTTTTATAGAAAATAGAGAATTTGAACCACCCAAACAGTTGGACAACAATGGGTTTGCTGTCAAAACAATTTTGAAGAGTTAATCGATTTGGGCTCTTAAGATCGAATACAGAGTATATTTAAGCAGGATGGTTTCAGCTTTGAACACTAATAGATTTTAGCCAATTTTCCTTTAACTGTTAAAACTATGAACAAGAGTTGGAACTTGCATTTTTAATGTTTAAAAGAAAAAAAATATACGTTTTCAAGTCAAAAGATCTAATATTTAGAAATGTGGAAAGAGTCTTATTTAATTAGTGAATGAATAAATAAATACAATATGGTACATTTAATGTTTTAAAATGTGTATAATATTTTTTATTTATTTTTTAAATCAACTTTTTTAAGCGAGAAAACTGAGTCCAGCTGGATTTCTTTTATTTTTACATTTTTGCGTTATCTTAAAACATTTCTCTTATTTTGATTCCAGATATGTCCGTATTCCGATCCGTATGTGCCAAACGTTCGAACACATCTTCCAAAAAGTCGCAGCCATGGATGACGTCAGCTCTTCAAGAATAACCCTCCGAAGCCCACAAGACGAAATAACAATACAACCAAGCGATACGCCGATGGGACTAAACTTTGAGTTTAACAAAATAGTGGACATTTCAGTGAAAGAAGACAGTTTAGATTTCAGCGAAATATCCGAGCCTGGGGTAACGGACATCAAAATGATTTCACTAACGGTACAAGGCGCCGGGAAGAAAAACCAGATTGTTATAAAGATAAAACAGACTGATATTATGGGCGTGTTAATGGAGAAATATGCAGCGTCACAAAGTATCGATGTGAAAAGTCTCGTTTTTTCATTTGATGGTGAAAGTTTTGGTTACGAAGTTACGGCAGAGGATCTAGGAATCGAGGATGGAGAAATGATCGACGTGAAAGTTAAGTGAGTCTCGAATTGGAAGGTTGTGATTTATTACCCTTTTTTTACATCTCAAATCATTTGTTTACTTTTTTACAAATTTTTCATTGAATGTTAAATTCATTAAAAATTATGTTCTGGTACATGAAACCTCATTTATAAATACTGAAACCCATGTTGGTATGTACAGTATGTTTATAACATGTTTATATAGGCCACAAAATGGTCAAAAGCTCAAAACTTAACAAAAAATATTTGTTATCTTGTATCAAATATTCACCTAAGATATGAATTTTCATAGTTTAAATAAAAGCAAATCATTGAAGTGTTAAAATGGTTCTGCAATATATTTCCTAACAACTTAATAGGGTGTCAAGTTGAATTTCTTATACAAAAATTCATTTTACTTAATTGTTACAAATTTTTTACTGGATATTAAATTTCATTACAATTTAATATGTACATTAAACCTCATTTTTATAAATAGTCTACTTGACCGTATGAAGTGGTATGTATTAAATGATTTGTTTATTTAAAATTATCCTGAAAGTTTCAAAATTTATTAAAAAAATGTTGCTAACATGAACACTGTTAAATTTCAGACTCGCAAATTATGTACATTTTAAAACCTCAATTTTATAAATGGTATATAGGCCTATATCCACGGGTGGAAAATGTGTGGTTATTTGGTAATATAATTACCGGGAACGGATCGCTATAATCGGGAACGAAATTGAAAAAAAAAAACTAACCCCCGTAATCATTTATTCATTTATAAATACAGCAATCGTTTATAAATACGTACACGCAGGAAAATGTTTCGCTTATTCCTTACCTTTTTTTCGTTTTCTCCCGTTTTCGACGTAATTTTTCGCTGTTTTCGGGTAGTAATTCCCGGAAGTTCTACCTGTTACCCAAACTAAAAAATGGGTACCCAATGGTAACACTTGTTATAGGATGTCCTTACCATTGACGATCGGGAAGAAATTCAAAAATCAATAATTATCTTCGGGAACGAAATTTTTGGTACAATCACATTACCAGGAACAAACGGAACATTTTCCACCCATGTATATATACTACTTTAAGTTTAATTATAACTTGTTTATTAATTATAAAATAGATCCAATATGTCTGAAAGTTTCAAAACTAACAAAAAAATGTTTCTAGTATAAATTGTTATCTTGTGTCATAATTATATGAATTTTCATAAAATTAGTTTAAATAATAAAAACAAATCAAAGTGTAAAAATGGTTCTACAATTTATTTCCTACATGAACTTAATATGGGTGTGTAGACTTTTCTTAAAGAGTTACCTGCACTTAAAGAAATTTGTTTTCAGTAATTTTCTTGTGCTTACATTATTAAAAAACATTTTAAAAAAGTTTGACATTTTTTGACCCAACGAATCAAAAGATATTTCTATTTATATAAGTTGATAGAAGTTCTACAAGCTAGCACAAATCCAACTGCTTATCTTCGCTACCTTTGAATATATGCAAATTGAAAACATATCTGAGCATATAGTTCTATGAAGTACTTAGAAAGTAATGCAAATTAATCATTTTATTCACATATCAGCAGTTGTCTTGTTTTGGGCCACACTTGCTCCACTACCTTACAGGCTTACAGCTTATTTTCTAAGGTGAATATCTCCACAACCGGAGATTTTTGGGAGGTAAGAAAAATAATGTGAGTTATTTATATCAAGAAGACTAATATTTTGTTATATTATCAGAAAAGTCAATTTAGCTGCAGGTAACCCTTTAAGTGTAGGTTATTTCAAATAAAAACCATTATAATCACTGTACTAAAGTTTCTTTTATTATAAAGAACAGATCACAAATTTACAAAAATATGTGAAATAACACATTCTCTTCTGATATATTTATTTTGATTATAAAGCTTTGAGCAAATAGCCTACATTGACTAACAAAATATTTCTAAAACTACTATGAAAAAAAAAATAGAGTTCTAACTATAATATCGGAATCAGTTTTCATATCACTGTAACAAAAATGTTAGGAACTTTGAATGTTGATACAAAAATTATTGAGTATTTATACAAACAAATTCCTGTTTTCTAGTAGTACATTATAACAAATATATTTTAATATTAAATTTGATGAAATAACAAACTTTTTAGTGTTTTAAAGGACATTCTAATAATAATTGAAAGCTCACAAACATGTAAACAATATTTGAAAAATTGTTTCAAAAAACACTCTGAGTATTAGTTTGAGAACTTGAAGAGTTTGTAAGAAAATAATTTGGAAAATCATAACAGTTTTAAATCTGAATAGTTATAGACTAGTTGATATCATAGTGTCATAAGAAACACTGTGTGTTGCTAGAACTAGACTATGAATTTTCAAAGCAAATTAGTTATAAAATAATAATTTGAGTTAACCAAAGTTTCTAATGAAAAAAAAACATTCATGCTTCTTGGCAGGGGTTTTTGATCGTTTTAGCATTTATTTTTTGTTAATAATTGTTAAAATGTAGAGATTCCTGAAACAGCTGATGAGCTGAATTTAATTACTTAGGTTATATTAAATAAAATTGTGGACCAAGGATAAGCGAGGTGAAGACAAATACTCACATCAATAGTGATTAAAAACGACCCTTTACTTTTTGCTACCTGGAAAGCTGACGTGAGCCTTTTATTCATCTGATGGGGAGATCGCAAGTTAATACCATGGAAGGGAAGTCATGTGAGATGTTGGTATGCAATCTGGCCGCTAGGTTTTAACTCACTACCTATGTAAAAGTACTTTTGTATGGCGGAAGCGAGAATACCTGTTTTCAGCTCTGTGGTCTTTGGTTTGGACTTGACAATGATAAAAGTACACAGCACAAATGTTGTATCATTTTTGGTCAGTCTATACTGTTTCAAAATCATAAGAACCCTAAATGATTAACCCATCAAGGGTGTTTCTGATATACCACCAACTTTTGGTTTAATTTTTACCATCTTTTGTTGGTTTAATTTTTCTTTGACTACTTGTGAAATGTATAGAAAATACACAACTTAAAACACATAAACAAGAGTGTTCAACCATGAGAATAGACTACGCATCAAAAAAGTTTGAAGACATAACCATTTTGGGTCCGTAAGATTTTGTGAACAGATGTCAGGTTACATAAATTATGCGATAAACAAACTCAAAATTAAAAAATGGTAAAAGGATCAAACCCACTGCCAAGAGCCACCCAAAATTTATTCAATGAAAACCCACTTTCGAAATTAGTTTCCTAACACACACCAATTATAAGCATTCTGGAACATTCTCAACCAAGGAGAGACTTGCATTTCTTTCCTCCATTCTGTTGACATATATGGCCATTGCCATGGTAATACACAACGCTCTGGATGTGGCATCATTGCAAGATGTCGACCATCACTTGAACAAATAGCTGCTACACCACCTGGAGAAGGGAATTGAGAGTTACAGTGGAGAACTGGAGGTACTTGAGTGGAACAGATTTATGTGGGCAGGATTTTGTGATTTACTGATTTTCTCAAAAGAATTGTTTTGCATAAAAAGTTTTAGATTCCGTATTTAATGTTTCTACAATACTACACTACAGTCAGCTGATATTTAGTTGTTTGATTTTTTCAACAATCTTACTTCTCTAAAACATTTCTAACATTTTGTATTTCCTTTCAAGGCAAATTTATCTGATGTGTATTTCATTAGCAAAAAAATTGAGTGAGACTAAGTTTTTGTATAGTGAACCTGAGTAAAGAACATTAGAATTTCTTCCCAAATAGAACTACTTTAGTCATTTAGTGATAAAAAGTTTGTCATCATGATCAATTACCCTTTACTTCATTTTAATAATACATGTATTGTTAACAACTATATTTACAATTAAGAAAATGTTATTTTGTAAAATTTTGTAACAAGTGTTTCGAATCTGAAAAGCAAATTACTGTAAGATTTGGATCTTGAATAATTTATAATTCAAGTTAGTGTACTACTTAAAATTCAAATATTTAACATTATCTACCCAACTCTCATGCTGTACTTTAGATACACATATTAACACACATTAAAGGCAATAACTTAAAGGGACTTGACAAACAATATTCTACTTTTTGAGTTCTGTTAATAGTATTTTCTACTGAATTTTATGAGGATTTTTGAAAAAAGAATGAACAAAATTGGTTCAGCCATTTTGGAGATACGCCCACCTAAAGTTCACAGATAACACATGGAGTTACCTGTGAACCTCTATTTCAAAATCTTTCTGAGCTTATAACTTGTTAACCTTAATCGGAATTTCGTCATTCTTTTTTTAAAAGTCATAAAATAAATAAATTTATTTAATAAAAACTATTTGGTTGTTATGAAGCTATTAGATGCTGAGATCCAAAAATTCACTTCACAGGTAACTCCTCTCATGATGATTTTTTTTACAAATCGGCATATCTCATGAACGGAAAATAGTTGAATGATAATTTCTATACCAAAAGTAATAGAAAAAAATATATATATACTATCAGTACAATAAAATTGAAGGAAATCTATTTGGCTGTCCAGTCCCTTTAAGATAAAATTTGAGCATTTATCACAGTCACTTATGCAACTTGCCGATTGCATGCGATAATAAATGTTCATTTCGCATTTTCATTTCACTAAAGGACAGTGAGCACTGAAAACATTTATATTGTTTTTCTGTAGTAGTATCATGTGATAACTGATTAATAATTGAAGACTCATTAATTGACTTTAAGCTTCTATCATTTTTATCGTCTTCTAAATGTGTTTCACACTTATGCACTTTCAATTGATGTGGACTCCGAAATGAATGAAAGCACTGGCGGCATTCGTAAATTTTCTTATGATGAACAGTATGTTCATGATTCTCCAATTGCCGTTTTTTATAAAAACACTGGAAACAAATTTCACACTCATAAGTATTTTCACCAACATGTACTTCAGAATGTTTCTGCAACTGTGTTTCAGTATTAAATAACTCCGAACATAAAGTACAACGATAAAGTGTCTCTTTTATATGTGTAATTCTATGGTAATTCAGATTATTTGAAGTACCGAAACTTTTGAAACATAACTCGCACTCGTAGGGTCTGATTCCATCGTGAACAACTTTTTTGTGAAGCTGTAAATGTGTTTTAGAAGTAAATAATTTCAAACAAATGTTACATTTATGATCTTTCACTTTTAAGTGCATTGCTGAATGATCTTGTAGTTGAGATGAGAACTTAAACCTTTTTCCACAAGTAATGCATAAATGTCTTTTTATCACTTTTTTATGAATATTTAGTAAATGTTTTTCACGGTCACGTGCACTGCCATATGTTTCCAAACATAATTTACATTTATATAACCTGATGTCATGTATGTTTGCTAAATGAGATTCTAAGTTAAGTTTAAAAGGAAATGTCTCCGAGCAATGGTTACATTTATACATATGTGTCTTGTGTAACAGAGTATGTCTATTTAGGCTGAATTTGGATTTAAATGATGCTGAACATTCAGTACATTTATGAATATTCTCACTTGAATGTGTAAGTAAATGTCGATTTAGGGATGATTTCAATGCAAACTTCTTTGAGCACGTTTTACATTTGTAAATTTTATCACCTACATGTGTAAGACGATGTTCTTTCAGAAGTTGTATTGTTCTGAATGTTTTATGGCATTTCTTGCACGCTTTAGAGATATTTTCTTCACCGATATGTGAATACTTGTGTACATTAAGGCCCGCAATTGTCGCAAAGGATTTGAAACACACATCGCAGATGTTATTTTTTTCACTATTACACCGATGTTCTTTCAGTAGAGTTAAATTGCTGTGTGATTTTAAACACTTTTTACAGTTAAGCAAATCTGTGTTAGGAGTTTCATCAGATAAACTTGAAAGCGATGAACCGCTAACTGATGAATTTGTGCTGTTTTTATTCTTTAGTAAAGTCACACTTTCTTCTCCGCACGCATGAATCTTCAATTCGGATAATGATTGAAATTTAGTTGCACATTTTCCACAATACAAAGTTGTTCTTTCTGTAAGCAAACAAACGTTCTCACCAGTTTCATTTTCTATTGTATCGAGTACATAGTCCTTATGAGATGACAAATGTTTTGCTAAATTACATTCCCTGCTAAATGTTCTTGCACAAATTTTGCACACGTAGAGTATGATTTCTTTATCCATTTTTCTATCTTAAAAAAGACGCCTCCGTCCGTGAAAAATTGCAAGATTAAACCTTTGTTACACACTAGAATTTTGCACTTATATTCAAAGCACTAGCATAGCATCCACAGATTTGGGCTAAGTCTGTCAGTAATTCAAATCTCCAGAAAGTGGTTATTTTCCATTGAAATCTGGAAAAAAAAATCAATATCAGCCAATTATTATTACTATTGTAATTATTATATAGTATTATAATGTACGGTAATATTATTATTTTGCACACTCTGGTACCTTTATACAAAGTCTGTTACCTTTTTCGTCAGACAGACACAATATATATAAATCGAGCTTAGTAATGTCTGCTGTTATATTACATAAAATAAATTAATATACATTACACTGCAGTGACTGTACAGATGAAATGTCTTAATAATTAATATTTTTAATATCGTTTAAAAATTAAATGAAATTTATCAAAGTGGGCAATTTACTTAAAAGATGGTTTAACAGCTAGCAGTCCATACAATAACAAAAGATGCAAATAAAAAGCTTGTCATCTGCTTCTATTTTATTGTGTCTTTTAGTGTAGCACCGATAGTTATCATTCAACTACCTTAATAAAACTATTCCAGTGCCATAAAATTTCATGGCAATTCACAACTATTCCTTTTTATTGTAAAATGGCGACGAAGTGTTTAGAAAGTAATATTTCTGATTGAATTCTTAAACAGAAAAAAAACATTTACTTTTGAAGACGAGTTGGTGCCTATATTACTCATTAAGGACCAATAAAATGTTATCAAGAAGTCACATATTGGATATAAAATCCTACAGAGTCACACTATTACGCTGATGGTTTCAATAAAACAATTAATGTTAGGGTTGTTATACATCCATAAAAATAAAATACACACCTAATTCAATGCCCAAAGAATATTTGCATTATAAAATTTTATGATTCTGGTCTAATACTGTTTGGTAAAATATACAGTTTTCCCATTTATTGATATGTTATACTTTATTATTTGATATATTATATAGACTGTCCATGAATCAATAAAAACATAATTTATTGACAATGGTTATTTTATTGGATGCTGATTCTCAGTTATTAAAGATCAACTGACAGGCTAAACCATTTTTTGTGATATTTTACTATAAACATAATCACCAGGACTTATTAAATACATAACCAACTCCAGTATAACCATTTCCTTGTAGAACAGCCGCTACAAGACAATAAGTGTTCATTGATTTAGAATGTTAATGACATCACACAGCTATATAAAGTGTAGCATTTATGGTATATATCAACGGGATGCAGGGAAAAACTTCTTTATGTTACACTACTGCATTAATATACATACCAGAAGTAAAATTCAAGCTTCAGATTGCCTGAAGTTGGATGATTATTTTCTGTTGTCATACTAAATCTCTCAGAGAAATGTGACGTCACACCTTTCCCGCCTTTTTAACGAAGTGTTTTCTCACCGTTAACGGCAATTAAAATTACTAAAAATCATTATTTGAACTTATATTAAGAATAACTTTAAGTACATGAAACACAGAAGCCTGTCACTTGATCTTTAAATTATAGTGATAAAATGTGACATAAAACAGTTAGAAAATTGCACCAATAAATGGGAGTGGTTGATGGAACACATTACTGAGGAAAGCCTAATAAAATATAATTGCTACGTGGTAGTTAAATTACTCATTATATATACACTGCTATCTAGAAATAATGTGACAGTGAAGGTGCTAATATAGTGGAGATAGGTTGTGACTCTTAAAAAATTGTGAAAAATTTTCATAATTCTCAATTACAATATCAGTGTTGCATAATATACATTAACAATGATAATTGCACTGTAACATAACTAGTTGAGAAGTATTTCTTTGAAGAAAAATATGTGGACCCAAACTAAAAACAAACAATTTATTTCACAACAATTTATTTTGATTTGTTACTTATTGACTTTCGTCAGCTGCTTATCCAAAATAAAGACAAGAGAATTACCGCAATTTGGAAATAAATTCAGTGAACATGTTCTTCGGGAAATAGAACGAAATCCTCCTAGTATTCTCACATTATCAGAGTTATCCCCTGGAAGTGGAGTAAAATATATAAAACCACTTGCTAAACACATACAAAAATTAGGTGCCACTATAGCTATTATTTTAATACAAAAAAATAACATGAACAGTGTTAACTTTTCGATTCTTTTTCGAAAAAATTTGGAAATTCCAACGGGAATAAAATTACTTTCTTCAAACGATATGTGCATCATAAATCCCAATTATACAAATTGGAAGTACTCTGCAAAATCAACAGATTTATTGAAACGATTTTTCAATACATTCAATGAGTTTTCAAATCGCCGTTGCAAATATTTAGTATTAATGGAATCCAACATGTTAAAAGAAACGCTGAATGCAATGGACACTTGGGTGAAATATTTAACAATATATAATTACTCAACAGACAATACCTACAACGTATGTTGGTACTGTCATAATGATGGCACTCATCATATAAAAC
>JAQIWE010005207.1:0-10141 GCA_034698565.1 Campodea plusiochaeta
TCAATTGTTGGAATGTCAGAAACACCCTTGATGGGTTAATCGATTTGGGTCCGTAAGATTTTGGAAACACTATACCTGAAGTTCGTAGAAGTAGTCCAGTAAACGGTTCCTCCAAGTTTGACTGATAAAGTTTGCCTGATATTAAAGTGCCATAAAGTCCGACTCAATAAGTTCGACAGTCACCGAGTATTTACATCTTGGTCAAAATTCGATGGGAAGTCAGGGCGAATGAATCATTGGATGCCGTTCGAACTCAAAGTTATAACTTATAGCCCGAGTTTCGGAAATAAAAACGAACTAACGAAGTTCGAGAAAGTTTTGTTCTTCGTCGACAGAATAAGCCATTGAATGAAATTAATCGATTGCCGAATAAAATCACCGGAATATTCATTGCGAATGGAAGTCGAACGAATTCCACCAATGTTCAAATAAATTCCCTCAAATTTCGACTGAAATCAAATCCTCTGAATTCTGTACAATTCAATCTTTTCTGACTCAATTCCGACTCACCTTGGCTGACTTCAGAATCAAAAGACGGCTGAAGTCTAATGTAAATATTTTCCATGGTCTCGGACCCCCCGTGAGTTTCGTGTATTTGAGGTGGCAAGGAGCGAGAGGAACACAATTTTTGAAGACGTACTTGAAAGTCATCTAAGCATGAAAGCGATCAGCGAAGCATAGTTAAACAGGGATGCTGTTACAAGAGGATGAAGAAGAGAGGAGAAGGGGAAAATGTACAGCATGACGACGTGCTGTTGGATGCAGATACGAATGAAGGACCAATATCAAATACGGATTATGAACAGGAGGAAATACTTCTATGTAGTTTAATACTGTAATGATCGTTCGATATGAAATGAAAATATATTATACACTCTTCTTCGGAACAAAATGGTCTGAATGAATTTTACGTAAACCACGATAAATTTGTTGTTCATATTTACAAAATAATTTACCTCGTTGTTTTCTTCTTTTACTGACATGAAAGAATACAAAACGTATAATTATTTTTCTTTAAAATGACATACCTCTTATATCATAGCTGAGTATTAAATTTATAAAGAGGAAAAAATAATACACTTTTTTTTATAAATCTGCTTTCCGAAATCTACACAGTAAACAAAGAAAATTCCGTCCACAACATTAAAGTCTCGTTAATTTCGTGTTCATAACAAGAATGACAACTATACTACTTGTCTTAATTATTATAAATAATCCCTATAAATTAATACCTATTGAAGAATTAACAGAATTCCCTCCCTTTTCCCCATTTTTTCCATCAATTTAAAAGCGGAAACGTCATTTCCTGTCATTTTGAAGGAGGGAGAGTTCGCTTTCGTTACGCTCCACGGAATTTCAGATTTATGGAAGACATCATTTTATATACAATTATATTATTGCGCAGACCTGAGAGTGAAAAAAAAATGTCCATGTGTGTATAATATTTAAAGCAGGTATTATTTGCCTTTGGATTTTTGTTTGAAATTCCTAAAATAGATGTTTCGCCAAACAAGTGCTATAGACTGTAGAATACTATATCTATTGTGCAAAGGAATCACTTTTCCGATTCAACGAGTCAATCCTCAGTTTAAAAACGAGTTTATTCTTATCTTTACATTATATGTTTCAAAACTATAACTTTCATCTTCAGAACTTACGCAGAGGAGCCTACATGAAACAACCGATCATAATATGCAAAATAATAACATAAATAATTCATTATACTACCTCTGTTAATCTTCGAAATAAGTGTATCAACAGTTGATTAGCTTGTTACATTTAACGAAGTCAACGAATAATACTACATGATACCTTTAGCCTCTTAATTTTAGTACGGATAATTTTAAAAGACAATATGGAATACGATGAAGTTCTTCAAATATTGGCAAAGATTATTTAACAGGATTCCGCATATCTATTCCAGATACGCCTAACGGAAAGTACAAAATCATTACGACATATGCAGTTTACTGTTTTAAATATTTGAATTACCATTATATAGTTTTGTCCCTTTTCTTATGCATGGTTATGTTTCATACTTATTTTTCCACTGTGAAAAATAATAAAATCGTGTGGCATCAATAGTACTATAAACAAGAAGTAATTCTATAGTAAAACTTTTCAAAGGAATATTCCTATATTTTTGTTTCTTAAAACTCTCATAACATCTTTTATCTCTTGTGTACAACTAAAGTTTTATATCCATCGATTTCCTATGAGGGTTATTCATCTTTCAAACACAATTTCGACCCACATACTGTAAGTTCACGTTTTGAATTTAAACCTTTATAGGGTGTCGCAATAACAGGTGTATGATTTGTTTTTTGTTTTTTAATAAAATTAGGAATTTTTAGAAATTAGTTCGTTTTTTTTAATTCAAAGTAAACCAAAGACCTAGGAACTGTTTTTGGAAACAAATATCAGTTCAATATCCTCCTTGGGTGCCCCCCAAGCGGTCTCAGTTTTCATCATTTTTTTTTTTTTTTTGCTTTTTTCTCTGTTTTGGAACATTATTCAACATATATCGTTGATTGTCTTCACAGCGTTCACATAAACCATCATAGGTCTACTTTATAAAAAAAAATTGCGTGATCAAAAGAAATATTGATTTCGTCAAGTCGCGAAATTAAACGAAAAATGTCACTTACAGAACAGAGGCAAAAGTTCCATTTTAAAAATTTGTTACGACTCTTGTGGGATCTATAATTGTTTTGTAACTCTCCATAATAAATTTTCCAGGTCTCTATATAACAAACTATGTAAAATACTGTATGATAATATTCTGATAAAAATATTGCCCAATTCGCATAACATCACACCTCTTATTGGGGCACCCTATAAAAAGCTATATATTCCATTGGTCTTATATAGATTGTGTTATACTTAGGCGTGGGGGAACAAGTACCATTAGTTTGGTTGTCCCTAAAATGCAGACCTTGATATTTCCTTTAAATGCCACCGAGAGAATTATTACGTCCCACGTTCAATATAATGTTTGTTGTTACCATAAGGGACAACTGCAAATAATCAGAAGACAACGGTGCAGTAATATTACAAATTGGACATAACGTATTTTTAACATTGTAAGATGAGAGATTTTTTTTGCTGCTTTTGATGGGAAATAATATACTATTATATATATAACATTAATATTGTTTCATCCTTAGCAGTCATAGTAAAAACGGTAATTAAAATTTAGGTATATAATTATCAAATCGAAAGCTACCGTCTTGTAAGAACCAGCAATTCGTTTATTTGTACATTGTCAGAATTATTATTATTAATTTAAAACAAAATAATAAGAAGAAATATCAGAAAATAGGGTAAAGAAGCAGTGAACTTTTTTGAATCATCAATAGAAAAGCAATAATGATAATTTCCCGTCAATCATTCTATAATCCTATATAATCTTTTCTTTTCCATCTGATATTTCACATTTTTATTACTTGAACGTCCTATATTTGACATTAACCTTTCAAAGCATATATGGTTGAATGCTAGTGACTGGTACCGTACCGAACTAACTCGTAAGAGCAATTCATTTTATTATACCGCTGTTATTACAAATCATCAAGTTGAAATCTATTTTATACGGTCGTATTATTCTCTCTCTTCGGTAGCAGAGGAGTTTTTGAACTATTGTTCATGATACGTAAAGTATGTTCGACAGTTGGAAACGACATTGTTCTAAGGGTTGGAAGTGCCATGGAAACACCGGGGCACTCTTAAAAATGTTAGAATGACATTATTATTCTAAGATTTCCAAATTCTTACGACTTAGATGTGGAATTATATTATCTGAATATGAATACGTATAAATTTATCATTTTAATTTTTAGGCTATTGATAATTCATATTAGATTTGATATTTTTCACTAATTTTCAGTCTGAGTAGAAAGGAAGTAATAAGATTTAGAAAAGAACTATTAAGACATTAAGAGACCAAAAAAGTTTCTGCTTTTATACATAAGTTTCATTTTCTATTTTCGGAATAAATAATTGCTGACCACGCAATCTCGTCGATCAGCCTTACCAGCGAAATATATTACTAAGGTTTTGTAAATAATTACACGTATTAGTCAAAGTAAAGCTATAAAAAGTTTGCTCGACGATACTTAATAGACTCGATAATATATATGGAAACTGGTTCAATGTTTCATTTTCTTAGAGAAAAATCTAGGGGGAGGGGGTCCGTAAATCGTGAAAGTGTTTCTCGTTCCCAAAACTGATTATAGTAAACATTTCCACAATTTCTTCCCTTAATTTGTATCTTACCATTTCTCCCTCATCTTCCAGTCGTGCCAACCTTTCCATAACTTCAAAGAGTTCATCATCACGACCTGCCAACTCAACTTCTTTCTCAGCTAAACGAACTTCAAGAGCTTCTTTCAATGAAGACTGCTTTGCAAACTCTTTCTGAAAATACACAAGGAAAATAAATATTATTAGTAAATTACATTGCTTTTCAAACACCAAAATATTATCAATAATTATGGGTCTGTAGAAATTTCAATAAATATTATGTCTGCTGTCTGTAAATTTCAGTAATTTACCAATAACTTTAAACTTGGCTGTGACAGAACACAGAAAGATTAAAATCCTTTAGATCCACAAAATTTCTTATTATATCTAATGAAGCTTATACTGTTAAAATCTTAAAATGTAATATTACTATTACTTAAACTTGTATTTTTTTCCAGCGGGAAGCCATCTTTTCCAACATACATATCTTTCACTTTCTTTGTCCTCTATTGTACTCGTTTTCCCTAGATACCGTTAAGCTGTGTTGGAAAAGATGGCTTCACGCTAAAAAAAATTACCCCTTTAAGTATAATACATTGTTCCCCTTTGACTTCTCTTATAAAAATGATTTTTGAATCGTATATAATATACTTTGAAAATACCACTACTGACAATCAAGTTGGTGTTCAATGAACTGTAATATTGCACGTTTTCCTCATTCAATATCTTACTAAAATCGTAGATATTTAATAAATTTATTTTAGAAAATAATATAAAAAGTGTCTTTAAAAATAAACTCTTATATTATGTGTCTCACAATTTATTAATTTAAATAATATTATGAAAAGTTACAATAAAATGAAAACTGCGTCGGCCTACCCAGGAAGTGATGATTTTGCAAATGTCATAAAATTTAATTCTAGATATAATAAATGCTCAAAATTATGACACGAATGCAATTAATGCGTCTAAGAACTATATAATTTTCATTCTCAGCTCAGTTCCAGTTGCAGAGATTTCCGGAATCTGTCATAAACCTTGACACACCATACCGAAATGCACCTATAACATTTCCCCTGATGTGTTAGTTATTGTGAGAAATACTATAGTAATTCAAAGCGATGGGTGGTCAAGATAAGTCAGTCAGTGCAGCGGAAAGAGAGCACCGTATTGCTTCAGGAAATCATAAAAACTACTCTTTAATACTCCTTTAATAATAACGAAGATTTTACCGTTTTCCCTTACAAGTATATAATGGAAAACCGGTGTAATTCAGCAGAAATAAATTGTATGTTTGTAGTGTACTTGTGTTTAAATTATATTATAGGATTTAAAGATTTGGGTGCCGATTGTGAATAAATGATTAGGCGGATAATAGTTGGATCGAATCGGTCTTGGGTTTCTGACCTACTGACTTTCAAAATCAAATTGTTGCAGATCATTTTATTACATAGAAAATAAGTATCAAATTCACGTTTAAGTTGTGATCAATTGTTTTAAAAAGTATTGAAATATTATTAATTTTCATGTTTATACTTTCTAAGCAAGTGTTATAATTTTCTAGAATATGCCAGTCAAGGATTTATTTCCCCCCAAAATCAAGATTATAATATTAGTGAAAGAATATTTTTTGAGACTTTAGAAACAATTTGCGATTCAATCATTCATTGTGGTTCCCTCTGCAGAATTAAATTATTTTAAGATTTAAATGTAAAACTTATTGTGTGGGCAGCACACTAACATTATGATTAAGTTCAATAAATTTTCAAAACAGACAAATTACTTTATAAATTATTTTATATTCAACTAGGCTATACATACATAAACATTAATGTACCGGGTAAATGGTGCTAACAGTTTTTAAGCTTATATTTTTAGTGCTTACATTCATTTCGAAAACCCCAATTTCTCCTACTATTTATTACAGTATCATGATCGCGGAAGCAAGATCTAATTGAGAAATTCCCTAATTCACAATAGTTCCTTCAAACAGCAAACTAAAATGGTCCATTGATTTTTACAGTCTGAGATATCATAAAAAAACACAGATTCTAATTAAACCTTAACGAATGTTACAATTTGCAAACTTTTCCCAATTTTCAGAGTTCTTTCAATCAAGATAATTATGAACAAATCATAAACTTAAAGATACAGACTTCATTATTTAAGCCATACGAATTTATAGAGTAAATAAATTATACGCAAACAAAATTCTAAAATTCACAATATTTCACTTAAACTGATATTGCGAGAGTCAAAAGTAAACCTTGAATATCACCAAATTCTCCCAAGGATATTAAAACGATCTAGCACAAGATAATGATAACATTTACTCCTACTGGTCAGCACTAATACGACTTACACCTTGAGTTTTTAACTATAACCTGAAAACTATATTATATTTTAATCCAAAAGTGTCATTATTTTCTACACAATATCTGAATTTGTCTATGTAAAATACTATAATAATTCATTGAAACAAATTTTGAAATTTTTAATTTTTATTTAGCTTAGGCTTACACCTATAAAACCGTATATCCTGTAAAATCTACGATCAATTTCAAGTTTTATAATTACATCGTGTTAACAAGTTTCGATATCATTCTCCCCAATAATAAAGCACGCAATATAACTAGCAGCCATCACGTAACGCAACTTCGGTATATCACGTATTTATAATATCTCAATTGTAAAAAAGTCATTCACCAGATCACTCAAAGTTCAAAGGAATAATTTATTAAAAAAACGCAGCAGTAGTAATATAGTTTTTATTTTCCTGTGAAAAAAAACACGTCAGAAAGGGAACAATTAACAATTGCGACTGACCTGTTGAGATGAACAAATAAATTTATATAATGTGCTTTTTTTTCACATAGTGTGTTTTATATGTAATATCAGCTTCATCAAAATATATAATACATACGGTAGGGAAATGCACGATTACGAAGTAGCCGAGGTAAATGCACGTCATGGGAATTTCAAAAAAGAATACTCAGTACAGAAAAAATAATAACAA
Source organism: Campodea plusiochaeta (assembly GCA_034698565.1). Classification (NCBI taxonomy): domain Eukaryota; kingdom Metazoa; phylum Arthropoda; class Diplura; order Rhabdura; family Campodeidae; genus Campodea; species Campodea plusiochaeta. The sequence continues at coordinate 7,259 of JAQIWE010005207.1, forward strand.
AAGAACATAAATTATGATATTTTTATTATGTGGGTATAATATCCACTGGACCTGTTTATGTTTATAATAATGCGATCAAAGAGTAAATATTATGCGTAACTTGAAAATAGAGTGAACCAACATTTTATAGTAAATAACTTATGTAAACAGATGTAAATAAATTAAAATAATGGTTGTTAATTAGAAGTATAAACAAGAACAATAACTGTTATACTTGTTAAAGTGGGCCGGCGTTTCAAATTAGAGACTTCAGTGAACAATGATTACACATTTTAATAATAAACACTCTTTGATTTTTGACCTTTATTCGTGAAACTTTCGTTTTGAATAATAATTTTTCAGTACTTCCTCCACAGTTTAATGATTTCACCGACTCTGAAGAATTTACAAATTATAATAATAATTTGAAGGGAAAGTTTAACCATCAGCGGTATCGTTTTAAAAATCTAAATATATTAAAATGGGTTAATGACGGTAATAAATTTAATATTCCTTAGAATAATCATCGTGGAGGCGATCCCACACACAGAGATAGAAATAAGAAAGCAAATAACATTATAATATTTCATGCTTGAATGGCTCGACCAGCTCCATAGTATTTGATTCATGGGAAACAAAGAAAATATTTTTATTTGTCAAGATTGACGGGTATAAAGTTACAAAAGATCTGTGATGAGCAGATACAAAAAAGTGAAACATTTTGAACTGATAATAATCTGAATTATTGTCTAACAATTCATTCTTTTGATATCTCTTTTCATTATCATTACAATTAATTATTTATAACATATTATTGACATTGAAACAGTTGAGAATGAGAGCATTAACATTATTTTGAATTGAAAGGAGTTTTATCTCATTATCTAAATTTCCTTGTCGAAGTCAACCATGTGAGATTCCCCTAATGACTATAAACAAAAGTAAACAGGAAATCTTTGGAAATTCTTTAATTTCCCAAATTCTAAACTTTAAAACGGAAACATCCATTATATTATAAAGTATGATTGATTTATTTGATTTTGTATTATTATGCTTATCCCTCATAAAGTGCTAAAATTGTCTTGAAATAGGAAACTTTTGAAACTGGAAATTATTCACTTTAGTAAATCACAATTCAATTTTTTGATATTATGCGGCAAAGATTGGAAATAATTTTAAATTTCCATTGTTGAGAAATGAATACTCGTAGCCCTATGATCTATATTAGCTTTAGAAAGACTGCAAAATGGGAGTAGTGAGAACAAGTTAAGTAGTTTGTTGTCAAGGGAAAATACTTTCTCATAGACAAAACAAATTCTCGTATAAACGCTGCATCGAATTGTAAATTGACTTCACACAGGTTCGGTCATCTTTTCATTTGAATAATTCCAACTTTTATTTATTTCACATATTTCTATTCATCTTCACAACTGAACCGTACACTGCAGTTCAGAACCATCGAACTCCACTTTCACTCACGACCCAATGTATAAAATCATGATATATGAGATAATAAACTGTATATTTTAGGGATGGTATCATATAGTATACATTTTATTTCCTGGGTTGATCGAAAGATTAAGAGATGTCGAATTGTGAATGTAGATTAATATAATCTAGACTTTAGATTATATCTTTCCAGGAATTGCTGAGTACTGCTTCAAATAGAATTTCGCTTTCGAAACACCGATTTATCTCAAATCAATAATATCACAATTTCACATGAGCCTATATGAATTTTATTTACGAATTCAGCCAGTAAATGGGAAATACACTTTAAACCAATTATCATAATATACGAGTAAATGTTCATATTTTTATGGATTAGAAAATACACACCAAATGAGAAAACAGCAGCTTTCCTTTAAATCTCTCTGCTATGAAACTAATAACATCAGATTTTAGAGATAATAAAACATTGAGTACAAAATAAATATTATTTCTAATTTTAAGTTAGCTTTTAGAGTATCAACGACTCAACGTCTTGAAATATTTTCTGAAGCAAATAAAGAATACACATAAATGCCTCAAACGTTATAACCTGACTAATTCTTTACATCTTTTTCATTCACTGTCAGTTCTCCAACCCTATAATTTTCCCTCTTAAATCCCCATAATCTCTTTTATTCAACAATTCTTCCGGTGACCTCGTGGATCATAGAGCAACTCTGAAAGCTCACAGTTCTATAGAGATCACCATCCATATAATAGAGGAGGAAGAAAGATCATATTATTATTAAAATTACTCCACAAGATTTATATCTTTAATATTTCCGTCCATTATGACGTTAGAAATGAATTACTAATTCCTGGAGAGTTTTAAACTGCTAGGAAGTGCGGTGTTATAACGGCCGTTTGCTGGAAGTGTCGTTGTACAGCAAGAATGTTATGTAGTTCAATATGTTTTATGTTTTGCAGTTTAAGTTTTATGTTGTTATTGTAGTAAATTGCAAGAATGTTGAAAGGAGCTGTTGGAGAATGTTGTAGACTCTTAGTAGAGAACTTTATCTCAACAATGGAAGTGTTGTGAACAGTGTAATTCCGACATTGTTGGCTATAGGGAAGAACGATTTATTATAATAACGAAATTATGAAAATTCATTCAGTAGTACAATGATAATTATAGAATGCAAAGGGGACAATATACAATGTTACTGTTAAAGGGGTATCTTGTTCCTGCGGAAAGCCATCTTTTCCAACACAGCTCATCGGTCTCTTGGGTAAACGAGTACAATAGAGAACAAAGAAAGTAAAACGTGATATGTGTTGGAAAAGATGGCTTCCCGCTGTAAAAAATACAGGTATAAACCTGTATTTAAAAAAAAACCTGTGTTTTTTTTCAGCGGGAAACCATCTTTTCCAACATACATATCCCGTTTTACTTTCTTTGTTCTCTATTGTACT
>JAQIWE010005208.1:0-10141 GCA_034698565.1 Campodea plusiochaeta
AGCGTCTCGTGCTGCAAATACACATTCGTGAAGAAATGATGTACTTTTCCCACTGTTGTACAAATAGCTATTCTTATCAACCTTATAAATCACGTAATCTCGTGATGTATAGTCTTAAGGAACTTATTAGTTATCTGCATTTTCAAGTCTAAAATAAATAATATTTTGTCTATACATCGCTCCAAAAGTGAAATAGGACTGTTGTAAGCCTAGAGTGAAAAAAATCTAGTTTCGTAGGCCTATGTGAATTAGGCATTTAAGTTTCCTAGGGAAAAGTTAATATTCATGTGTATCTCAGGTACAGACACTTTCATGTTGATATACTGGATGTTCAATAAATGGAATAAACAAAACACAAAAATGGTATGTTGACTGACCTTTATTCCAGCAGTATGCTGTTTGTTCATATCACTGTCCGGATTCACCCCCACTAGATAGTGAATGATACTGTAGGTCTACTTTAAGTGGTATTTTTATTACCTTACTATAGGCCTATTTTTCGATTTCATTTTTCAGTATACCGAATTCCGAAGGTTCGAGAAATGACAAATTGTGAAAGAAACTGAGGATCCGGGCTGATTGAACCTTTTGTTTCATGGAAAATTATTAGCCTACATTAAGACATATCCAAAATTGCATAGCAGGCCTATATCGACAAATCTTCATTTGCCAAACACTCGTCACTCAAAAAGCAGAATGAGTGATACAAAGAATGTTGATTTTTTTTCTACCAGTCTATCAGAAGGTGTAATTAAGTCATTACTCCAAAGAAAGATTCATTCAGCATTCTCTTCTAACATGACATTAATGTTACTTATACGTAGGTGTACCATACAAGACTAATACAGGGTGGAGTTCTCTGCCAACTAGTAGTAGTATTAGTACGTTGTATTTATTTACGTGTATTAACATAATCTCTTCTTTATTTCAGTTGGTGTTGAGTGAAATTCATCCAAAAGACTCCGGGAGGGGAAGACAATGAAAATGGTCCTGTCGCAGAGACAGAGGGAAGAATTGTAAGTAACAATTTTAGAATTTTTAGTAGTATTATTATTTTATTTGGAAGGAAAGTGTTCTTTTAATTATTAAGAAATTATTATTGGTACTCGTTAAAATTCGTCTAGCCTATAAATATCTAAAAAGAATTTTCTAAAGAGGGAAATTGGAGAATACAAGCACTTTTGAATCTGAAAATGAATGTACTAAAACTAGTGGCAGCAGAGGCAAAAGGTATAAAAACATATAGACCTAGGTCTATTGGCAATAAAGTTTTGTCTTATTAATTGCCCATGCCCATAATATTATTTTTATTTGGCTTCATCTTATAACATTGGCGCCGTCTTCTGAAAAGTTCAGGGGGTGCTTAAAATTTAGAGGTCGTCGAAACCGTCCGCGATGCGCCACCATGGTTTGGCGCGATACCCTCTCTATTTAGATCTTTTTAAATGATAATTATTATTAAAATATTGGCGTATCGAATTTTTTTTCTAAATTTAGAAAAATAATTCTAAAGGTATGATCAGAAATTTCACATTCTCTATCAGGGAAGTGGGAACACAGTTTTTGAAGAGAAATAACAGGATTTTAAGAAATTTCAGATATTTTAACAATTTTTTTTAATGGTTTTCATTTTCAAACCCATTGTTAGTAATACTGGTAATGAAAACTGGTTTGTACAAAGGAAATTCAAAAGGTGCTTTGCACCCCCTAGATCTGCTCAGCGGGTGCTTGAGCCCGTGAGCTTAGGTGAGCACCCCCGTAGTCGGCGCCTATGCCCTGTAAGATCCTATCAGCGAAGGATGAATTTTTCAAACTCGAAAACATACTGTTAATTATATATTCCGTCATACGGAAGAACGGAACATCCACAATTGGGCTTAGCCTATATTTCAAATATCTACCAAAACTTGATAATGGGGGAACATTAATGTGTTTGACAGTCTTAGACGTAACGTACTTTTAATCAGCAAAGAGCAAACAATATAGGCATTTCTACAAAATCTCACACACTTATCATATTGGAATTATTTTGATATAAATAAAAATTGCGATACTATACGCTTGACCTTTGGAACAAGTGTCCAAATATTTTTGTGCACTTTCAGCTTTCAAACGTATCAAATTATCACTGTAGGGAACGGTTGACGACCTACAGTACTTACTGTATAACAGTTGCCAACAAAAAAGGAAAGAAATATCTACAGCTGTCTGGCTATTGTACAATTCAAATACATTTCTATAAAACAAAATTTTTATTCGCGGACGAATAATTATTATTATAGGTCTATAACCCATTTACTTTTAGTTGTTTAATGAAATTTAAGGATCATTGAAATAGAGCAACTACAGTGAATGAATCAATTTCAATATTTTTTTATTTTAAACTAGAACATAATAAATGAAACAGGCATGACTTTACTTTGGACATTGAAGCTATGTCATGCTGCAGTTTACTTGTTTATTGAGTGCCATGCATGAATGCGTTAACATTCCAATAAAGTTTTTATTAAAATAAAACGGAATGGATATTTGATATAATTATTACAGAATAACGACATACAGTAAATATTATTGTTGGAACGGTAGTGTACAGAAATGTACTTCGCAGAACCGCTTGTTAGGTAAGGTCAGGGGAAGTCCAAGGGATTCTGCATGGAGAGGTCAAGATCGTCAAGTATTGAATCTTCATACAATAGGCTAGGCCTAGTTGCTTATTTTATGTTATGTTACATAAGTACCACACAGTAAGTTGTTGTGGAAATAATAAAATGTAAGCTTGTTTTCTCGACGACAGCACGTCAGTGTGACATAATAAAATTATTAGAACATTTGATTTAAATTACTGATTGAGGTAAAATTTGTAATATGGCGTAATTATGATGTGGCGTATTATTCCAAACTTGTCTCGTTTGAGAGTAATCTCACTTTCCATTTTCAGTTTGGTCATTTAGTGATGTGACCTCTAAATGACCAAACTGATAATGGCAAGTGAGATTAGTCTCAAACGAGTCAAATTCCAAACTAAAGAAACGACTGGCAAAATTTAAATAATAACAGACATATTAATAAACTACATTATCAGGAACAGGAAGTATAGGCCTAATGTTCACTTTCTTATAAAAAAATTCTCCGCAGAGTTCTTTTAAAAATAATTATCAGCTGAGACTGTTTTAATTTAAAAATGTAAGAATGAATCAAACTCCTTCTCAAATAACCAAACGTGGAACTATAAACCATTGACAGAAGTTAAATTTATAGAAGGTATTGTAATTTATACATCATCTGAGATAACTAATACGGTAGAAAGTTATTAAATCGTATGTTGTCAGAATATTTCTCAATACTCGTCAATAACTTTTTATCGTTATTACTGGATAAAGTGAAACTTATATTACTCGTGTTTATTCTCATGTCAATGTATTATTCCTAATGTAGAGTTTATCCTCCTAACCTACTTGCATTGTTATGATTCCATTCATTTAAATATACTCGGATCATTCAATGTTGCCATTGTTGGACCACTATGTAAAAAAATAAGAATTGAGTGGACTCCAAAAAAAATATTTTGGAGATGGACCTAAGTTTTCAAGTTCTTGTACTGGTTTCGTCATTGTGGTTTTATGACTAAATATATTATATTTTGAAAATAGGGTAGTTGTCATTTTCGTTTCATGATTTGAAAATACAATTTATTCATATAGTCACAAGTACTTGTCATTAACCTCAGTAGGTTTAAATACTTATTTAGGCTATAGTAATAATTGATTGGGCAGACTACTTCGTTTTATAAATTATGATTTTAGTATGACCGCTACTAGTCAGTTTTCTGATTTTTTAACTTTTGCCTTGGTCGCTTGGTGCCTTACTGCTGCCTGCTTTGTTACAGTACTCAAAGTCTATCTATTTTTTATCCTGAATCTACACTGATTTCTGAAGTTTATTTTTGTACAACGCAACAATGTAGTGCCATGGGTCCATATTTAACTGAACATTAACTGTTTAACAGTATTTTAACCGTACCTAATTCCCTCTTAATCTCAATTGCGTTAGGCCTACTTCAGTCTATTTTTAACAGTTTTACCATATGAAACAAATCTCCTGTACCACTCAATTCATAATAATATGGAAGTTACTCAATTGCCTTCCGTTCTTTTGCGGTCTCAGTAATAAATTTTGGTCCGTGATATAATTTATAATTTTATCTTCTAAGAACGATTTCCTTTACGATTCTTTTCCACACCACAAGAACGTGTGAGAGGAAGGTAAATTGCTGGGGCTTCAGGCGAAAGAAATTTTTTGCAACAAGTTTTCTGAGTTTTTTTTATTCACATATTTATGTTTAAAGATGGGCGAGAAGGAGCGAACGAAAATTTGAACTTTGTAAAGTAATGTACGAAGTATTAACATTCAATCACTCATCTGACTGCGTACGCCGTGCTATGCTTGCTTCCGTCATCCTTGAAATAGTCACACTTCACAAATAACATTAAATAATTAAAATTGATGCGCATAAACTGATAGCACCACTTACATAAATATTATTCTTCAAATTGGTTAATCAGTTGCTTTGCTTACTTATACCTAAAGTATTCTTACACGTATCGTTTTGATGAATCTTGTAAATAAACTTAAAAAAACTCAAGCATGGTGCAGTAAAACCATCTAAACAGTTATTATTATGGAAAGCTAACACCATTTATACCTGGTTCGTTCTGTGGAAAAATCGTCGAAATGGTAGTACTGCATTCCTGCATACAGCAACAAAGTTTCCCTTTCAAAAACTCAGAATAATAAACAAAGACATGTTATAAGTTACCAAACAACTACTGGAGTCATAGCATTTATTGTAAGCACGAATGCGTCGTCTCGTAGGGGTTGACAGAAATTATGCAAAAGTTATGAACTTTCCATTGTTTTCAACGATTTGGAACTTTTAATTTGTAGGAATAATCTTTTATTGCTTGTTGCGATTTCTCCCCATCACAAGGACTTGTGACGTCACGAACGAAATGTTTTATTTTGTATGTAATTAAATGTCTGCATCCTCTCGTATCTTCACACGCGTTGAGAATGAAAAATGTTACCTTACTTCGTCTAAAGTAACGGTTTACATTGTTCAATTTTGTTAATACTTTGAATAATTTTGAAATAAAGCACCTGTGAGCAAAAGGTTAACTGGTAGAAAATTGCATATTCTGAAATGTCTGTGAGAGAGATGTTCATGTGGAGTTTACATGTTTTCTTTCGTAATTGAATAATTTTCTAGGAAATTTTTATGTTTTTTTTCTCAAGGTTTTCTTGTGGTTCTTAATATTGCTTTCTCCCTTCCTTCTTCTTTTAATAGTTTTGAAGTGATTATGGTAATATTATATGATTGTGAAAAGTGAAGTAACATGTAATCTAATGGAATTAAAATGAGACATTAGAGATTGGACAGTTTCAGTTCTGTATAACACCTTCTAACCCATTCTTATATCATTCTGTTCGGAGTGGTGAACGAATACGAAGAATACCAAATAGAGATAGTCCTGCTCTACTGCCAAATCAGTCATTCTTATAAGAATGTAGAAGAATTCTAACTTAGAGTCTGGAAACGAAATCTCAAAAGAGAGCAAAGACAGCTCTGCATTCTACTATCATACGAGAAAGGTGATTGAGTAATCAATAATACCGCCTCTGCTAATCTAATAAAGCAGTGTCGTGCAGAACAGTGTAACTTACATTGTCTTTCGTGGGTGCTAATGAGCCCATTTCTCTGCTAATTAAAAGTGTCTGTTGCAGCATATCTAAATATAACCTTCTCATTAGCCAAACCCTACCCTACTCATCTTTAAATCATAGAAGACGTCAGGGACTATAAATGCACTTCCTGCCTCTGTAAGAAATATTATGATTTTGTATTAGTTTTGACACGTGAATCGATCGAAAGGAGAAAAATGTAAGAACTCGTTAAATTTTCTCGAGTCATCGGCTCATCTTCAAGAAAATGTTATAATTTGTTAATTACAGAATATTTTACTTAAAAATAATGTTGTTTAAATACTTTAAATCTTTATAAACTGATAAAATATACGATCTAATGAAATGTCGACTGTTCATAAATATTCTCTGGCGTTGTTACAGTACGTACTGTCAATAGATCGTGTAAATGGAGTTATTTTAAAGTTTAAAAGATACAAACTTACTATTTTTTCTGTAACTTTTAAAGTATATTTATACTGCAAAAGACTGAAACCTGTTGAAGACCCGTTATTTTTCAGCTTGACGTCCCCTTTTCCAACACAGCTTATCGGAATAGGGAACAAAGAAAGTGAAACGACACTTTTGTGTGGGAAAACGGTACCTCGTACTGTAAAAAAGTGCACGTTTAAATTACTTATAATAGGCGTAGGCCTATGTCCTAAATTAATAATGAATAAAATAATTAACATTATTTTAATATTTTTTCTTAAGATTTCAACGTTCAACTTTGCAGATGGATGTTATTTCTCCTACAGGCACTTGCATCCAAGAAAAATAGTAATATTTTTTGTAATTCGTATATGATCTTGAGATTTCTCCGAAGTGGCGTGTTGTGCTGTATTATCTTGTTTGTCTGCTGGTTAGTGAAGAGAAGTAAAAAAAAAATCTCTGGATAGTTCATCAAGGGTGAAAGAAGCATTCCACTATCTCAACACATTTGCGATTAATTACTGAAACGGAAAATTTGAATTGCTTTTGTTAAATAATGGTTTAATTTGTGGTTGAAAAATAGCTTGTTACGTTTGTTTTGGGGTTTACGAAATTACGGTCTTTGTAATTGATCGTTTTCTAATTATAATGAATGGTGTTAAAAGATGTTTTAGCTATCTTTTTATAAAATACTGCTAAATGTCGATCCAAAGAAGATGACAGAAAAAAATAAGTTATAGATTATTCCATCAAGCAAGCACAAAATTTGTAATTTTAAAATTATTGCTACCACTATCTAATAATATTTACTGCCATGTACAGAATTGAAAAAATAGCATTTTATTGACAAAACTTCATTCAAATTGTAGTTGTGTTCTGAGAATCAATTAAATTTATAAACTAGTTTTGTATTGCTCGTATAACAAAATTCTTTTGATGTAATGTGGTATAATATGAATAACTTCTCCTTACTCTGAATAACTTGTAAGCTGCATTAGGAATATTTTCAGTTATATAGGCCTTGTCGTAAACTTAACTGTTCAAAGCAAATTATTACGATAAGTTTAGAGTTTAGTTTTTATGAACACATACGGCAGTAAATCGCTGTTAGGCAGCCCTATTGTAAAATCGTAAATTTGATTTTAATGACTTTGTATTACACTGTATTTTTTGGGAACCGTATTTTTAAATCTGACATTTAACTGTTTGCAGTGCGAATATGTTATAAATAGCATTCTAAGCTATAATTATTTGTGATGTACTATAAGAACCACCAACTGTGTAGGATAATTATGTATATATAATTGACCTAAATTTATATTATAAACATCAGTTAGCCTTGCACTTTTATATGTCTAGTTGAAAGGCAATAAAACTTATGGGCTTATTATTATTATTATTATGATGATGATATAATTTTCGGTTTATAGCCGACATTAATTTTTAGTAGTTTGGGTCTATTTTTGTTTTTACGAAAAAATGATGATGAGTTTTTTTTTAAGATTATACGGCTTGATTAACATATGCATAATAATTATTCCAGATTACATAAAAAATTACGATCTCATGACAAAATTACGAACATATTTATACCAAGAATCTTATACGACAAATATGAGACATGGTAACTTGATCGTTGAAAAACTATACAATTTATCTACTCCACCCTACAATGTCCTCTTGTAACACAAAATATACAGCAAATCTTTATTCTCCAAACGACCTGCATTTTTCTTTTTTATACGTTTTTATTCTTTTTTGTCTCTTTTTTTGTCTTCTTTCTTTATCAAAGAAACAACTTGTTTCCCGTCTTCCTCATAAAGTACTTGATAACGAAAGACTTTGTTCATGGCTGAATAGTTGACTGTGTATTATTTAGCATAACTGTATATTTGGTTCCAAATAAGGAGGTAGAGCATGAATGAATCATAAAAGGAAAATAAATATCATTGCTACAAATACAACTAAGGATTTAGGGGGAAGAGTAGGTGAAACTGTATTATTCTTTTATAAGGTACACCCGCTTTGTAAAGAGAGCACGTGTGAGAAAGATCAATATTTGGCCAGGGGAAAGGTGGAAGATGGTGCAGAGGTCGGACACCTTACAAATTCTGCAGACTCTGAAACAGCTGACCAAGCTGCAATGGAAAGACTTGTGCTGTAAATGAGAGCAGAATAAAAAATATTTTGTCAATTTTGTAAGATACCTGTAGTAACGTGGCCCATGGCGGTATATGCCTCTCACGTTATCTATTTTCATGTTCTATTTTTACCGATAACTTACAAAATCATCCACAAACGACAAGAACAATATTATAATGCAAATAATATTACAATTGTACTAATGAGTATTTTATGGATAATATTTTTGATAACAATCGGTCAAGTGTAATTACTTGAAAAGTTGAAATGGTAAGCTACGCAGGCGCGTACAGTTTAGTGATTATGTCAGTTCCTTATGGCTAGTTGCATAGAGAAGAGCGTTGACTTACAAGTATAATGTTTATTTATTATTTTATAATGATGTAAACTGTGTTCAGGATATTTCATAATTTTATTACGGCGTAATATATATGTGATGGATACAGGCAGTGTCTTATTTTTCTCAAATTTTAGTCTTAACTGAACACTGAACTGGCCTAACCTAGGATGAGAGGACTTTGCATTATTACCTGTTACTTTCTTATTTCTCACAACAAATGTAATAATGTAATCATGATTTATTCATAATTGAAGGTAACTGACCAATCTATACAGTCAGTTGATAATTTTTTAATGTATCCGGAATCGTGTGAATGTTTTTTGTTACTTGATATATCTTTATGACCTTTGTCCTCAGTTGGATATGGATTAACGGTTTCTTACGTGTTATCTTTTTAACTTTTTTATTATTATTTTTGCAAAACAAAAAACAGGGAGGTGTAATATTTCACTCGTTATTTTGCGTGTAAAAAGTTGTTTTCCGTTCAGAAAGGAAAAGAAATTTGACATTTCACAATTTTTCAATCAAATTATCATCTTCTTTCGTGTATCATAATTACAGTATACTTGCATATTCTTAAAACCTGTATAATAGATGGTTACTTTATAATATTCCTTGATAATTATGTTGGTCTCGCTATATGACTTGACAGTTCAATATGAATTTAACGTCGCCTTGTTTGTTAATTATAAATTAACTTTTAGTAGGCGCTGGCTACTTTTTATACACATTACCATTGAACTAAAAATATTAGAAATTAGACAAATGTGATGATCAAGTTTTTAAGTGACAGATAAAGTGGCAAGATGTCAATGAATTGGAAAAAATACAAAACTCGAATATATTTATTACGGAGTGGTGGGGTTTTCTTCGAAGCGGCAATTGAGTTCTTGTTGCATGACTTGTAATTTATGTGTTGACATTTCACCCGTGCCATTCAAAATAAATGGTCTTCTGTTATAAGCTTTATTGTGTACGGCTAATGGACCGATTAAGTATCCAGTTATGATACAGAAGGCATAGTCTGGCGAGTTCAGCACGAGAGGTTTGTCAATTATTACGGACTATTAGCTGAATCGGATTTACAGTCGATTCCCTGTGAACATCTTTCTTAATTCAGAAAAAGGTTTTAGTTTCGTGTTTAGTTATATGTCTGGAGGATTTTTTTTAATAAGTGTATTTTTCTCAAAGAGTAGGCCTGTATTACTGAGAAACAGACTAAATGCCATCGATGTTAAACTGTTATCGGGCTAGTTAAACTTTACAAGTAACAAGTTCCACTTCTAATCTCTTTTCAATGTGAGAGAAATTTTGAAAAACTAGATAATTAGAGTCTGAAGTTTCTAAGCGACTATATAAAGATCGATAGCCTAAGTTTATTAATACTGTATCAGGGCTCCCACTGTTCCTAAAATTCCTAAAATTTCAAATTTTATTAAATATTTCCTAAAATTTCATAAAATTTAAGTTTAATTCATAAAATTCCTA
>JAQIWE010005209.1:0-10140 GCA_034698565.1 Campodea plusiochaeta
ATCGATATTTGGCTGTCGATACGATATATCGATATCATAGGAACTATAGAGTTCCTTCCGATGCGATAGAAATATCGTCGATATCGATATATCGTCTCGATATTTGATACGATATTTGGCTTTTCGATAAGGATATTTGGTCGTCGATACGATATATCGATATCGTAGGAACACTAAAAAAATGAATAAGAACTTTAACAACGGAGAAAATGAGTGATCGTAATAATAATATATGAACAAAACTTTTACAAACAATGGTTACAAAAATCATAAATTTTCAATAATACGGAAACTACTACAATAACAATATCATCCCAAATAACAACAGTAACAAAATAACAACAGCAACAACAGTAACAAAATAGAGTTCCGATTCAGTAATCTGTGAAATAGGTCATTGTACTTTTCCGGGTCTTTCATTTGGTTTATTTTTGGCCACTTACTAAAATATTCATTTGCAGGATGAATGGTTCAATATTTAGGAACCGCAGCAGTATGACTGTTGGCATAGTTACAGGAGTAGGGTTGCCATATCTCCCGGCACTTTACAGGGTTGACAGATTTTCTTATTTTTTTTTACGGTAAAACTAAGCTCAGAACTGATTTTCTAAACTAATTCAAGTCCTCCTGTTTTTTAAGTTACTTCAGAATATTTAGCAGAACAAGTTATTTCAAAACATATTTTATTCTAAAACATATTTTATATCTGAAAATCGTTGCAACTTGAAGCCAAAAACCATGAAAATATGAATAAAATAAAACTTTGACAACACTCAAGCAGAGAATTGTGTTCTTAAAGTTTATATCTTTTCTATTTTTGGCAAAATCAAAGGGTTACTGTACCTGCAGATAATGAATATCCTGTTTTCTGTGATTTCTTGTACCTTATATTATTGAATTGACATTTTTTGACCCAACGGATCTAGAGATATTTCTGTTTATACAGTCAATCCACAAAATAGCACAAATCTACTGATGCTTAATTTCGTTGGCTTGCGAAAATATGCAAATTATTTGCTTAAAAACACATATCAGAACACATATCTATTAAGTAGTAGTAAAACCGACTTAAAAATAATGCAAATTAATCATTATTTTATTCATATATCAGCAGTTGTCTTGTTTTGGGCCACTCTTGCTCCGCTACCTTACAGTTATTTTCTTGCATTTTCTAAGGTGAATATCTCGACAACCTATGATTTTTGTGAGGTAGGAAAAATACTATGAGTTATTTATATCAAGAAGACTAATATTATGTTATAATATCAGAAAAGTCAATTTAGCAACCCTCTAAATATTTACCGATATAAATGTATAGTCCCCCAGAAGCAGAGAAATGCTTCAAATTAATTTATCACGTTATGGTTCAATTTTCTCTGTTTTGATTAGTTTCTTTTACAATTACCCGAAAATGGAGATTTTGGCTAATTATGGCGCCACATCCACTATGACACAAGGTATATTCATTTTTTTATTTTGAAATCATGGCAACCCTACATAAGGGGTAGATGGCATTTCCTGATAACAGACGTTTCAAATGGACAATGAAGGATGTAATATGAAAATGGGTTAATTAATATGGACGTTACGTTCACTGGAGTGGCACTTGATTACTTATCAACATTTTTGCTCTAGAGGAAATGTTTTAATTATGTTTTTAAAGTTGATGAATATCGCCTGTTAGGTCTCGATGTACCACGGTTTTTGAAACTACCATAGTAACTGGGATACCAATAAGTTACGACGCCTGCTAATCAAGAACTAACTGCCTTTTTGATAAAAAAAAAATATTACCATAAGATGAAATAGATTTTTATGGTCTTTAAAGAAATTATAATATTTTAAAATATTGTTATAAAATTGATCTGAAGTTATATATATTAAATTTCTTTAAATTTCTGCTGGTATCAGCAGTATTAATAACTTTTTTAATAATAGCTGTATCTGAGTTTTTTATATATTTTTTTATTTATGGCGACAAAGTCTGTAGACAATATTTCGACTGTGTACTTGGCATAATATATGTTTCCTTGTCATCGTTGGAATACTACAGTTAATAACAGGTGGCACTATGGAGAAACCTTGTGATTTGGTTCCTTCGTCGAAAGTTTTGACTCACAAAGGGGTTGGGTGGTGGTAAAACATGTGAGCGGCGATCTGTGTCCAATAATTACAAAAATATAATAGCAATAATTTTGATCGTCTCATTGCTGGCTTCCCTATGACAAAGTAAATTGTTTATCTGGATTCTGTGACCAAAGCATTTATTGTTACTGTTAATAACAAATTAATAACTATGTTGAACTTGTTTTGTTTTATTTATAATAATATAATAATTTAAATATATTAACACAAAATAATTCAAAATTCCAGTAGGTTCTTAATTCTTAACGTACCATTAATTATAAAGAAAATCAAATTTAAAATGTACTTACATTGTAGATATTGAGTGAAAAATTATTCCACTACATTTTATATGTTTATGAAAGTTATATTATATATGAAGAAGTTGTTTTTAATTCGCATTATTTGGGAATTTAGTAAGTAACCTTACTTCAAACAAAGAATTAAGTTAACTGACACATTGTTATATTTCAAATTTTCTTTCATACATATACTTATACGAATTATCTTTGCACAGGAATATTTACTAAATGTAATTAAAATAATCAGTCAAAACGTTAAAGTAATATGTACCGGTACGTAATATTTGTAGTTATCATAATTTAATTTATAAAAGTCTCAAAAAAAATTTAGAAAAGATACTGGCGGAGACCAAATGCATTTAAAAAAAATTACTTTTGTGAAAATAGTAAAACATAAAATTCTCGTTCAATTGTACATGATTATTAATTTCATAATTATCAAATATATAATGTGGAAGTTTAATATTCAGTGACAGGGCCATGCGCTTAAAAAAAGTGTACACCGTACTGCAGTGGTACTGCAGACCTATAGGTGTACACCGTACTACAGTGGTACTGCGCATCCACTCGATTTGTATAACGAAGGAAACAAAGAAAATTCTTTTTATTCAGTTTCAAGTCAGCCAAATATAACTATAGGCGGTTGGCTATGAAACTCATTGATTGAAAACTGAATGTAAACACTGCAAAAAGTTTTACAGTTGGTCAAGGTCATCTTGTTACACTTTGACCTTCCCTTAAGGTAGTATTACATTAGATTTTGAAACGCCCGATTTTAACGCGCGTCTGAAACGCGCGGTTGGAACGCCGAAGTTAACTAAAAAATAAGAACACGTAAAAAAAAAATTGGTATTACATTATACGCCAGACGCGAAACGCAGTCGCGAAAGTCAGACTGTTATAAAAAGGCGTTCGCGTTTCTGGGGGACGGAGGTTTAGAAAAAGGTTGGATAGAGGAAGGAGGTCAGTCAACATGTGAAGATGTGGCAACTGTTCTCTCTATTTTAGCAACATTGTATATACTTTACATCATCGACCTTCACAAAACGCGATTTCCGAATGCCTAGTGTAAAAGTAAAAGCGTCCCAAGCGCGTTTTTTCACCAATGTAATACCCCCTTTAAGCTTTGTCAGGTATGCCTAACCCGACAAAGCCTAGAGAGATTTACAGTGTATAACAAACGGTCACCAGGTTATTTCTATATGGCCGATAAGATCCCAGTGTTATTATAATAATTAATTTGCCTATACGCTTGATTACTTCAATGACAACAAACTTCGCTGCCTTCTCTATATTTTATATTATAATTTATTGCTACTAGTGCATATCTATTGATTGAATTAGTATCATATAGTGTTAGTGTATTGAGGACTATTGAAACATTAATGATGTATTGATGATACTTCCGTAAAAAGAAGTAGACTGTAACATTGCTAATTCTGCCGAGTGGCAACAGTAGTATTATAATAACATAATAGTCTATTTATATCGTTCAGTTTTCATATTGGATTTTAATATATTTTACTGATGCCGCAAGAGATTTTTTTTTGTTTTTCTTTGTGCTTTAAGCTTATTGATGTAATATACCTTTTGGATATTATTTTTATCCATCTCACGTTTGTACAGATATAGTAATCTCTAATTATATCTAGTTTTATCAGAACGAAGTATTATAAGTATATTATGAAGATATACATTATTCCTATCATCATGCTGGAATGGCTTTATTTCAAAGGCATCATTTGCCGGAGTATTTTTCATTTTTCAGTGTTTTAATTATGTATTTATTAAGTATGTAATTTCATTTATCATGTTTCCCCGAATCTTACAAATCTAACATATATTTCATTCTTCACCATAGAACATAAAAGTTGCCAAAATCTCGGATATGTTTGCAGAACAATAATGCATCATCCAAAGTTAAAATTAAATGAAGCGATCTAAGCTTACTATATATCATGAAGTAATATTATGTCGTATAGAATACCTTTATTTAATTTAAAGGGTTACCTGCAGATAATGAATTTCCGGTTTTCTGTAATTTTATTGTACCTTATATTATTATAGAATTTATACAAAAAATTTGACATTTTTTGAACCAACGGATCAAGAGATGTTTATATAGTTTATATAGTCGATAGATTTTCCACAAGGTAGCACAAATCGACCTACGTAATTTCGCTGTTTTGCGAAAATATGCAAATTATTCGTTGAAAATCCCATATCTATTAAGTAGTAACAAAACTGACTTAAAAATAATGCAAATTAATCATCTTATTCATATATCAGCAGTTGTCTTGTTTTGGGCCACGCTTGCTCAGCTACTTTACAGCTTATTTTCTTTCACTTTCTGTATATTCTTATTCTACACACTACTACAGTAAATTGCAGAAATTACAATTTAAAAATAGAAAGAAGAAAACTAAAAATAGTCTCTGTATCTCCACTATAAATCTCCTTCCCATCAGTAATATCATGACTAAGTCAATACTCGATCCGTTCTAGTAATCGAAAGTGACATTTTCCAGATTTGTTCCTTCACTAAATTCGATTTTTCCGGGACTTATTCCGGTAACATGAATTCCCTCTTACAAGCTACAGTACTGCTTGGTAACTTTATACTTTCGCTGAATTATTTATACTGTATGGCCTACCACCCAATTCAAAGTTGAAATCTTGCCAAACTACGAGTATCATGGGTGGTGACTACGGGGTGTTCTTAGACCCCCGCGGTCATGCACATTTTGATACCCAGTTAAAAGAAGAATTTTTGATGTACTATTTCAACTATCGAAATTTGATAGTCCATTTTTCTACTTTTTGACAACCATTTTTCTACTTTTGAGTTCTGTTAATAGTATTTTTTATTAAATATTTTGTGATGATTTTTGAAAAAGGAATGAACAAAAATCGATCATTTTGGAGGTACGCCCACCTCAAGTTCACAGATAACCACCTGAGTTACCCGTGAACCTCATTTCCAAAATATTTCGGAACTTATAACTTGTGAACCAAAAGTCAGAATTTGATCATTCTTTTTTTTAAATTCTGAAAATAAATTTATTTATTTAATAAAAACTATTTGGTTGTTGCTATTAGATGCTGAGATCCAAAAATTCACTTCACAGGTAACTCCTCTCATACTGGTTTTTACAAATCGCCATAAAGGAAATCTATTTCGCTGTCCAGTTCCTTTAACAGTAACACTGTGTAAGAGTGTCTATTATACAATTTATAAGTACGTGAATAATTTAGAGAAATTAATTAAGCAAGTTACATACAGTAGTTAATAACATGTATGTAATCGCATACATTAAAGGAAAGCTTCACAAGAAAATAGAATAAAGCATGTATACCATGTAATACCACTCTCATTGTGCTTTTAAACGCTGACAAACTATTATTTTAAACCAAGGTCAAATACCATTCTTTTTTTGTTTGAATAAAGACATATCCTGCAAGGTAGGCAAGCTGCTCTTACACGTTGATATTCATTTTAATATGGAAGTAAATGGGGACCGGGTATAGTTCGTAATCCCACCGCCAGACAAGCAGCACTGTCGCAAGTAAGAGAGGTATTGCGCTCTTCTTGAATTGATTTATGAAGAAGTCGAGAAGTGAATATCATTAAGAAATAAGAACACCTAAGGAGGGCTAGTGATGTTGAAGACTTTCTGCACAGATTCACATGTATTTTATGTAAATTTTCCTTTAAGTTATTATACTTATTAATCTTATTATTAATTATTTTTGTGTCAAGAAGTTGTTAAGTAATTAATATTTTTTCACAACTTTTTTTAATTATTATTATCGCCACTACACTATTATTTCTCTTTCTTCTGTAGCATCTACCTTTTATTAGTAAGTCATACATCTTGACTTAGATATAAATTTTATAATCTCAAAATTTCTTTATGAATATATTAAGCTGTGCAAAAAAAAAACTAAACATTTTCTTAAGGAATGTCATATTTCTATAAATGAGGAGAGAAAAACAATAACACTGTTATGTTTTATGTAAATTTATTTACCTGGTAATAATAACATTTGGTATTAATACATTATGTTGAAGCATTGCAAGTTATTTATTATTTAATTTTTAAAGAAATTTGGGCAAATCTTACAAGTTAATTTTTAGTTAATAACTTTGGATATATAAAAATTAACTTGTAAGATTTGCCCAAATTTCTTTAAAAATTAAATAATAACATTTTAATTGCCCTCTTCTGATCAAACGTCTTGTTAATACAATGTTTCTATACCTGTTTTTAAAGCTAGCTCATTCAGATTCTGTAAGTCTTGAACTGAACAAGACAAATTGACAGATATGTATAACAAATACCGGATAACGACTATGTTCTCCTCATAAAATTTTTTTTTCCTTCGAAATACCGCCCTACAATATATACCAAAATATTATAACTTTGCCAAGCTCCAATAAAATAAGATCTTTTTACCATATATAAAAATGTTTTCACCGAATACTTTAATAAATTGTGTCATTCTTATACCTTCACGGATTCCAAAAATTCAAGATATTCATTTTAAAGAAATTAAAGAATGATTTGAATGTTCTGGTACCCGTTAACAAAAGTTGTATAGTGTTTCCAATATCTTACGGACCCAAACTGGTTATGTCTTCAAACTATTTTGACACCCATTGTTGACCACTTGTTTGGGTGGTTCAAATTGTGGATTTTCTATACAATTCTTGGTCAAAGGAAACAAATAAATCAACAAAGGATTATCAATTGTTGGATTGTCAGAAACACCCTTGATGGGTTAAACGGTTTGTGTCCGTAAGATTTTATATAAAGTTTACCCCAGTACCCAATACTCAAACTTCTACCCAGGTACCCAATAAGAAATACCACTTACAACGCCACTGACTGCACTATTCTACCCTGATAGTAATAAGATAGTACAGAGACGTTTTTCTTTTTGAGAATACGAAAAGATACAAAAGTTCAATATTCAGCAAGGTCAAACGAAAGTCAAACAACCCTGAAAAAATACTGTTTCCGGTTACACAAAAATTTGTATGAAACTGTTATTAAAAACGTTTCCGCTAAATGAAAGTTTTGTGTTAAATAAAATTAATTTTTTGATTGATTTTCTGTATCATGATTCATGAGTAATAGTGCTTATACTTTAAAGAAAATCTTACAGACATATACCGTTTAACCCATTGTTTCTGGCATTCCAACAATTACTAATTCTCGTTGACTTATTAACATTTTCCGAATACTAAAAAAAAAAAATTTAAGTATTAAGAAAGCCTGAAACAACTCCATTTTGTAGGATATTGAAAATTTATAATGCTTCCGAATTATGTTTTATTTATATAATTATTTTTCTGCCACGTGGTATTTAAAAATGTTGTTTTCAGATATTAAGAATTATTTTATGATTTAAATAAAATTTCAAATAATAAAAACACTGTATCCTCCACAAACTATAATATATGAATTATAATTACACAGTATTTAACAAATATGTTAAGGTACTTCAAGTTTAAGTGATTGTCCAATTACATATTATAGACTGTACCTCTTGGGCTTTTATTTTATTTTTTGAAACTCTTTGGAGTTATATAACTATCTTAAATTAAATGTTATTTCATAATACCTAATTGCACGTCATTACAATAACTGAAAAAAAAAATTGATATTTACTTTGTCTATTTCAGAATAAGAACACTGTAATACATATTGTTACAGTCATATATTTTAAAAACATATGATAACAGAATATGTGTTGACAAGTACGATACTTAGTGAGCTACAGTATATATAAATTTACTTTTTCTATTAAAGTTTTCTGCTGTGGCACGTTCCCACAATAATACTGAGATATTTTGTTATTATCATTGTTAATTTTACCTTGACATCCTGAAAATAAATGGTTGTTAAATTTCTTTCTGTAATGTCACAACTTTACATTAATAATGAATGTATTCATTTTTGTTGTAACGTCTAAATATACTGTTTATTTATTTATGTGAAAAATATCACCTCTAAGATATAAAACCGTAAAGACAATATAGTTTCACTCATGATTTCAAGCTTGCTTCCAAAAATGTTTGATGTTTGCATGTGAATCGTTATATACTGTATTTCCAATCATAAGAACTCTAACCGTTTAACCCATCTAGGGTGTTTCTGACAACATCGAACTGAATCCCTTGTTAGTCTGTTTAAATTCTTTGACTTTCTTGCTATTTGTATAGAAAATAGAGAATTTGAACCACCCAAACAGGTGGATAACAATGGGATTACTGTCAAAACAACTTTTAAGAGTTAATCGATTTGGGTTCTTAAGATTAAGAAAACACTATAATATAGCTATTACTGTATCGATGTATTATTCCCATTTAATGCGCTTTGTACGCTTATACGCGTTTCAAATTATATTTTGTTATTTCTTCTAATTCTATTTCCTTTCCACGTTTCTTAATCATCCTTCAGCAGTCTTGTCATATTATTATAAATTCCAATCACATAAAGAAAGACTACAGTGAACTTCTCTAGAAGTCGTCAACCTTCGATTTTCTACGTAGTTACCATGGATACCGAAATGATCTTATTTCTTAAATTGGTTCTAAAATCGGCTTAGTGTCTCGTCGTGTTGATTAATTTATGGTAGAATGCGACTTGACAACTGTCACTTGAGGTGGAAGATTACTGCTTTGTCGTTTTTCCCTCTTTCTCGACTCCATTTTGAAGATAAAGCGTCATATTTTGGATGTGCTGACGTGTGCCATTTTTCTTTAGAGTTTAAGATTTATTTGGTGAAAAACTGTCCTTTATTAACGAAACTATGACGTTTTAAACATTCGAAGTGGAGCGAGAGCAGCCATTTTAATTTTGTTTTAATTACCACGCCGTTTCAATAGGGTGCGGTGCCCCGTCGCCATGTCTCACGTGTTTTTCTTCCGTCTGCACGCTCATCGGCGGCGGCGGGAGGAGGCGTCGAGACACCCGCGCCGTCGGCGTAGAAGCAGCCTCCTCACCAGTCTTATCAACAGCCGCCTAGCCATGGCCAGCAGTCGGCGGATGAGCGATAATATGCTTCCGCTCACGCCGTCTCGCCTGTACGAGCGTGCGCCGCCTGTAGACAGGAGTGACTATTTGGATGAGGAGGCCAAAGCTATACCGAGGTGAATATTATTATTAAGGGTATTAAGTAGCCTTTATTTTGTGATATGGTCAATTTCACACAAAACTTTACAGTGCATTTGTTTTTTATAGTATCATTTTGCTCAAAATGGTGTTCATGTTTGTAACAGTTCTAACTTATAGTTATAAATATTCGTTTTACTGTTTTTGATAGATAAATTAAACCACAGAAATCCTTACTGTATTGAAATTTCTGTATTTTTAACGCTTTTATACCTTAACAAAAAATTTAGACAATATTTGCAATTTATTTAATAATTTTGTGAACCTGAAAAGGTCAATATTAAAAAAAAAAGATTTCAGAATATCTGGGTAATAAAGATGAGACTAAGTATTTCGTAACAAAGATTTCAGAAAGCCTTCTTATAAAAATTAATCGTTTAACATGTATGAATTTATGTCTTATACACAAGTAATATATTAATTTATAAATAGTGTAATGGAGTAATTTCACGTAGTCACGTGACTCGGGTATTTTTTGTTAAAAGGAATATGAACAATCTGAAAATTTAGTTATTTTTCAGTCAAAATTTTAA
>JAQIWE010005210.1:0-10139 GCA_034698565.1 Campodea plusiochaeta
GAGTGAGAGGTTATGTTTTATTTTATGTACTGATTGCTTTTATTTTGTTTTTAGTTTGGTAAGTTCAAATTATCTTAATGTTTTAATTTCTGATAATTTGCATTGTAGGGCCTGAGGATGCTACTGTGTAATGAAACTAGTTGTTAATAAATTATAATATATACTACAGAGAAGGCTACAAATTTCGTGTTTATATCTACTACACTCTGTACTCTCGAAATTATTGTTCTGCTCAAAATAAATTTATAAATATGCCGGTAATTTTAGAACTTGTCATGTCAAAATGAAATCAGTGTCTGCTTCAGATTTTCAGCACTCATTTATCTGGAAATTTTCATTTTACACTTAAATCGCTATAAAAATTAGCTGAATATGTACTGTAATATAAGCATTATGAAGTGTTGCATTTTTATATTTTTGGAAGAAATATTCCAAATAGTCAGTTGTAAATCATCTGAGAGTTACATCTGAGAGACATGGATTCAATACTATTCAGATTTGGTTGTGTTATGATTGGTAAATGAACGATCTTCACTGAAATATTGACAGATTTTGTTTCATTTATGGATTTACCAATCGTAACACTTTGAACAGTTGTAAATTCATTGTATCAGGAAGAGATCGCTTGTTTCTAATTTCACTATATAAAATAATGTGAAAAATTATAATTTTATAAACCATGATAAAACTTATATCTTCACCCCACTGAATGACAGAAATAATCTTTCTTCCATCACAGCAAGTGATAGAGTGAAGCTTTCTTTCTCATATTGCATTCATTATAACCATCAATAGAAGTAAAAATGTTTTCCTATAGTTGTTACTGATTGGGACAGAGGCGGATTTAAGATTTTGGAGGCCCAAGCGCAATTTTAGGAAGAGGCACCTAAGCAAAGCCTTTCAGAAAAGACTGGAGGACTGGGCCACCGCCCATTTGGCGGACCTTTAAATTGGTCAATGCAGAAGACCTCCCGAGCGATTGCCACCACGGTGCGAGCGAAGAAAATTAGATTTTTTTAGGGAAAACTATCTATTTTAAACTATTTTTACTGATATTTTGTGCAAATTTTCCCTATTTCTTTCCACCTTTTCTGAGAACCCTAGAAAGGTGAGGCCCCAGGTTATATGGCCCTCCACCTGATTGTTTCTAAACCCCTTATTATAGACTATTTATGGGAAGAAGTTCCATTTGTTTCGAGCATAAAAAAATGTGTTAAACTGTAAATTGCAATGATTCAACCAGAGTGCTAAATTTTGACTTTTGTTCAATTTTAAGCATTTGTTAGAAGAAATTTAAAATTTTCATTACGAATTTTGCGAACTTTAGAAACAAATTATGCATTTTTAAAAAAAATTCAAGTGATAAATATCTTGTTATTAGTATAAAAGACAGAAAACCAGACAAGAAACATAATGTATTGTTGAAATAGCAAGGAATTTTTGCCGAATCTATGTTGTGTTGTCAATTTGGGATCTCCTGATTTCCGGGGCCCCAAGCTAGCGCTTCATGTGCTTGTGCGTAAATCCGCCTCTGGATTGGAAAACCTTATATTAGAATGAATTGCATCAGATAAAATGTTATCTGAATATATCTCATACATTTTCCTCCCAATGACTTTCTGTACCATCTAACTAACTATATATAACGTCTTTGATATAACAATATAACTCTTGACTTCATTATCGCCTTCCCGCTGTTCCAATAATTTAATAACTGTTGGGTTCCACTATAGTCTTTTGTTTTCTTTTACTCTCCCTAACATATACCTACTCAACAAATTAATATAAAAGATGAGAGTTGCCAGAGACTATATCACTGACAAACACATTTATTCAATGGAAGATAAGTCAGTCATCTCATCTTTAATACAAAATACTATTTGGTAGAAATAATAAAAATTACCAGGAAACTATCATTTCAACATAAATTATTGTGACGTCTTAAGTATAGCAGAACTTCTGAGTTCTGCGGGATTCGTGTTTCTGTTAGTGTTATTTTAAAAGCATATTGGATTTAAACTTCATAACACTAGGAAATTTCTAGTCCGCGAGTAATTTCTCAGGCGTATTTATAGTCCTCAGGAAACCCGGATCAAAGGGAGCGATCGCTATCCGTGTTAAAAACTTAAAATTGAGGGGTAGCCACCACTGGAATTGCAAATTTATTTCTGCGTGATGGATATAAATTGGTGTGAAAAATTATACTAAAATAATAAAAACTAACATAATTATTTTTAGAAAAAATATATTACCAAAATTTTACAAAAGGGAGTTTTTACTTACTATAAATTTTCTTAGCCGTGCTTCGAGGATAATCTCCGACTCCCCCTTGTTTCAATCTGAAATAAAATAATTCTGTAAATATAAGTTATAGACTGTCAGGATGCTGGGGACGTTTCTGAAATTATGCAAGGGCGCGTATCCAGCGGGGCCATGGCCCTCTCCGAAATCCAGGGAAAATAAAAAATAGCTGGTTTTTGCCCAAAATGGTAAATATAATGAAAATTGACTAAATTTTGTACTGTCCCCGTCCGAAATTATTTTCTTGATACGCTACTGAAATCATGTGATGACTAACACTAAATATTGTAGTAGTGATAAGTTCATTTCATATTATTTAACATTCATTTGCAAATTATATTATTTTTATACACCATTAATCAATGTAAAACTTTTGACGTTCCGATTATAAGATTCTCTGCCATTTTTCGTAATTCCTCTGTGATACGTGGCAACCCGTATACTCAATAATAAAAGATAACATGATAAAATATAATATTGCAGCCTTGAAGCAGCATGTATTAGGAAAACATAGAAAGTATACACTGTCATATCCGGACAAATAATAATAATCGCTACCTGTATATTATTGAAATATATTGTTATTGACGCTGTCCAATCACTTGATAGGTTGTAAACAATATTGTTGTGGCATAGATTAATTATTACCATAACAAGTGTTTTGGGTCAACGAATACAATATTTATGTTGGACCATGTTCACAATGTTGCATTATAATTTCGTTCCAGATTACTTAAATATAAAAAGTTTATTCCACGTCAACATTTTTTATATTTTGATATAATATTGCTATTTTATAAATATTATATTTTTATAACATTTCAGCATTAATAATGAGAATACCCGAGATCATATTTGTGTGCTATTTTCAATCTGGTGTATGGGAAACGCAATGTTGAGAATATTATTCTTTGGTTCACCAACATATTGTATTTTGAAATTATATGATAACATATAGCAAACGAAGCGTCAATCCAGTTTTTTTACTTTTTTTAAGTGGTCTAATCCATAGTTTGGGAGTTGAATTATTGCCTAGAAAAGGCACTGAATCTCCGAAAATCAATCTATATAATAATTATAAATGAAATTTTTAACTGACTACTTTACATTGGAAAAATAAATTAAGAACAAGAAAAATTTCGGCTCAAGTGGGACTCGAACCCACGACCTCGGTCTATCCATGACTGTGCTCTAACCAACTGAGCTATTGAATCCTATTGAATTATGGAATTTAGCTATTGAATTATGGAATTTATTAGGAATATCAAAACAAAGCAAATCTCACGATGAAACTATAAATCAGATGTGAGATTTCCCTTTCTAAAAGGGTTGCCTGCAGATAATGAATTTCCAATTTTCTGTTGATTTCTTGTATATTAAATTATTAAAGAAGTGTCAAAAAAAAGTTTGACATTTTTTGACACAACCGTTCAAGAGATATTTTGATTAATATAGAAATGCTAGAAGGTAGCAGTCCGTAGCACAAATCAGCCTGAAACAAGACAAATAATCTTGCTTCCTTTCGCTGTATCGCGAAAATACGCAAATTATTTAACTATCCCTTGCCGTTTTCAATTTGGTCACGCCACTAAATGACCAAATTGAAAACGGCAAGCGAGATTAATCTTAAATGAGACAACATAATAACCATTTTACTGAAATATCAGCAGTTGTCTTGTTTTCGGTCGTGTTTGCTTGCTACCTTGTAGCACATTTTCTGTGATTGTTGGATGGTAAGGAAAATAATATGAATTATTTATACTAAAAAGATTAATATTTTGTGATTAAATAAAAAAAAAACTCAATTTAGCTACGGGTAACCCTTTAATTTATTTTGACCCATATTAACTTCCATATATTATACGCTTTGACACTATGGACTATGATTTGGTTCAAATGAAATTATTCTCTTTAAATCTAGTTTCAAAATGCATTAATGCGACCACCATCAGTTTGTCCCCTATTCGAAACAGCTTACAGCCTCATGGAACAAATTTTGCTTTGAATCTATGCCAACGAAATTACTTATTATGATGCTGCCGGTATTGTCCTCATATAAGTATATGCGAAGCAAAAAATGTATTATCATAATAAAGAGGATAATAGTATGCATTTCCTGTATAATAAACTGAATTTTAAATTTTATATGATGTAATAGTTTTAAGCAAGGTCGAAGACCACCATCATCAGGTGATGGAAAATTCTGGATTAGTAGCTGTCAGTCAAACGAAAATTTAATAATATGCCGGAAAACACGATCTTGGAATATTTTAGGAATACCAGAGCAGAAAATTGGTCTTTGAAAAATATTTTATATACATTTTTAATACATTTTTTTTACTGAGTTGTCGAAAATTAAATAGATTCTTAGACTATTTTGAAGCTACTTTTATGTGAATATCTACCAGAAGGAATTTTACTGTAATTACATTCCAAAGAATGCAAATTCCTAATAATTTAATTTTAAGAAGAATATTATGTAAATTAAATAGTTTTTACTTTTTTAATATTTCTATAGATGACTTTGAATATCAAGAATTAAAAAAATGTATTTAAAATATTGTGATTTCCTTTTTTGGGAAATTTTGAAAGTTCACTTCTTAATTTATGTCTATTGTTTTTTTTTTGTTGTTGATAATATGGCTGATTTCATTGCAAATTAAATATTATCATCGTATAGACATTGTGTTGTGTCACTGTACACTGAAAATAATGCTTCTGATATAGGAAAAGTAAATATTACGTCATTCAAATTTTAAAACAAAACTTCTTGCTTAATTATATTAAAAAGTGCAGTTTCCATTAAAACAAGGAATTTTTACTAATTAAAATTTTCCAGAAATTTCTTTTTCCCGGTCTATCATCATACAATAGTCTTTCATATAAAAACTGGTAGAATTCTCTTTTTGTTCCTGCACAGAATTTTCCCTATTACATAAAAACTACTACTGGTGCCTATAGCTCTAGTGTTCTAGTACGGTTTTTCCACCATAAAGAATAAATACTCGCTAAACCTGATTTGTTAATTATTTCTAACAATTTTCCTTGTGGGTATATTACATGATTTGTTTTACAATTATTGTACAATGTTGTTGCATTACGTTTACATGATTACAGATGTTTAAGATTAATAAAACTTGTGAAGATTTTGAGTAGGCGAGAAAATTTGTCAGTTCATTGAATTTCCAGTCTTGTTTTCCACTCCATATTTTTTTACTGATTTCTAATTTGCTCTTTTTTTAAGTGAATTTTATATAGAATTTAACATACTTTTAAAAAAACTCACTTAATTCTATGATCTTTGGCCTTTAACCTGTATTTTTTTACAGCAGAAAGTCATCTTTTCCAACACACAGATCCCGTTTTACTTTCTTTGTTCTCTATTGTATTCGCTTTCCTAAGAGACTACTAAGCTGTGTTGAAAAAGATGGCTTCCCGCAGCAGGAAAAAAATACCCCTTTAAGTTTTTCTCTATCTCTAAACAAAATGATCATTTAAACTTCCTGAATGTTCTTCATGTTTGCAAAGGCCATTGTCAAAGTCATGTATAAGCCTCTGCTGCTTGATGATGCTACATTATGTTGACCTACATATTTCGAATGCTCCTCGAAGATGTTGGAAGTTGTAAAAGCTGTGTCAGATAACGGGAGGTTTTTGCATTCGTTTTTGTTGCTTTTAAAATGATACTTGATTCTTATTCAATAGGGATTTATTTCAATACGGGATCTTTGTATTTATAGATTTGTTATGCATCAAAAATATTGTAGTGTTGTTGTGTTGGATTCGTAAAAATGGTCACTATAATATTTTGCTAAACATCAATTATTTTGAATTTTTATGAATCGAAAAGAATGTTTCTTTTTTCAAATATAATTATTAATTATATAGAAATTGAATATTACCGTATTAGAAAATTAAATGAAAAGAAGCTTTCAATTTTTTTTACCGTATTACATAAAAATATTTCTCTTGAAATAATTGACAAAAAATTAAATGACGGATAGGCGTAATTTCAAATTGTACTATATTATATTGTAATAGTATTACGGTTCTGGTAGATTCATAATAAAAGTACTAATGTTGAATAAATCAAGACGTGATGAAAACTGATATGAATTTGTTTCCATTACTGTATTTTAAATCTCATCTGGAAGCAAATTTCTTTGGTATCATTTCGATCTTTCAAGTAATATAATTATTAATTGTGGAAATTTTTGTAACCATCCACCAGTATATTTGTTTGAAAATCGTATAAATAAAATAAACTGGTCGTCAAACCATTTTCGTAATATCTTGAATTTATTATTATTTTTTAAATTGGTAGTCTATTCAATCGTTTCTAAATGAGAGAATTTAAATTTCTGAATCATATCAATTTCTAGTGATAAAATAATAACTACCTTATCTTAAACGGACTAGACAGCCAATTTTCTACTTTTTCAGTTCTGATAATAGTATTTGCCATTGAATTTTTTGATGTGTTTTGAAAAAAAGAATGAACAAAATCGGTCCAGCCATTTTGGAGATACACCGACCTGAAGTTCACAAACAACTCACTGAGTTACCTGTGAACCTCTTTTCCAAAACCTTTCGAAGCTTATAACTTGTGAACAGTAAGTCGGAATTTGATAATTCTTTCTTTAAAAGTCTTGAAATAAATTGCTTCAATTAATAAAAACTGCTTGGTTGTTGTAAAGCTATAACATTCTGAGGTCCAAAAATTCACTTCACAGGTAACTCTTCCTATGCTGGTTTTTACAAATCGCCATTTCTCATGAACGGAAAATAGTAGGATGATAATTTTTATACCAAATGTTATAGAAAAATTATTACTATCAGTACACTAAAATAAAATAAAATCTATTTCGCTGTCCAGTCCCTTTAAATCCTGCTTTTCAGTACCTTACTTCTCAGTGAATCCGAACCAAGTCTAATATAGAAATTTTGTGTGAAGATTGTACTACTTTTTAACCTGTCATCTTTAAAATATGAAAAGTAGTCGATATACAGCCAGCAACTTTTCACTTCTTTCACTATTAACGATAGTGAAAAATATAGAAATTTTGCATTATTAATATTATTTATTATGCAGTACAAGCCGTCAGTAGAAAATATCGCACGGGAAATTCGTGATGATCATTTTTGCTTTCACTTCTATAGTACATTGTATAGCTATAGGTGCCTCTGTGCTGGTTGGACCACTGCCATCGAAATTAGGGTGATCGCTTTTGTAATATTTTTGGAAGGAGTAGAATATTGTGCTGTAAAAATTTCAAAATAATTGTATTTCTATTAAACATATAAAAATTGGGAATCTGATTGACTTGTAGTAAAACCGACTTGATTTTTACGCACATCACATCTTCAGTTGATCACTTACTATTTTTATGAACATAAATCTCTTCGTAACATTAGTGATTTAAAAAAATCGTATAATTATGATCCGTAAAACGAAGAGCAAAACTGACCATGGTTCTGCGAAGACTTTTCTATATGTGATCTTGATCTTGCTGGAAATGATCAAAGAGCTGAAGAAGAATATCTTTGTCGTCATCAAGGAAATACAAGTTCGATTCATTTACCTTAATAGTTTTAGAACCATGGTACAGCTTTAGTGCTTGACCTTTCGAAGCGAAATTATTAATTTATTAATAATATTGCATACTGGAATACTAAATCAAACCGTACATGACTGAAACAAATTTATTCTTTGGATGACGATAAAACGGAATCGATTTCACAGCGGGTTCCGACATCATTTACGAAGAATAATAGTATTATAAACAGTCAGTTACAATGAAGTTATAAAATATGGAAACAAAGTATTGTAAAATTTAAAAGGCAATAAGAAAATACCAATTTTAAAACAATAGATCCAAGCAATTAAATAAATTTAAGAAAAGCTCTTCTTCGACTTTTATTGAAGAGAAAATATATTTCTACAATAATTAACACAATGTCTTCATAAAATTCATTTCATTATAAGAGTTTCTTCCCAACGTAATTATATCAATGCCAATTGCAGGAAGCCAAAAGAAAAATTAAGTGAATTGATTTAATGATTAATATTAATACAATTATAATTATATTAACGATAAAAAAAGATTATTTACCAGGTATTAAAAAAAGATAAGTTTCTTCATGAAGTTCTGAGCGATTGCAGCAGATAAATGGCAACCCTAACATGAAGATAAATTTGTAGATTTTGTCATCCATTTATCACTTTTCTTTTTCTTTCTAACCTTTCAAATTCCAACCTAAATTCCAATTAAATAAAAAGAAGAACCACACACACACACCTTACATCCGCTTACAGTGAATGGCTATTTATTACTTTACAGTATATACAGAAAAGAGTGGCTTTATATCATAACTGAGTAAATTATCATCTTTTCTGTCCGGTATATTTATATGGCTATTTAGTACTTTCTTTGAGGATACATTGAAGGTCATAACATTTTTAGGGTCACTTTATTAAGAATAAATTCAAATAACATAAAGAATACCTTCGTTTCCAGTCATTCAGAGTAAATTGCTGTAGATGAAAAGAATACACCATTTTCCAATTCAGAATTTCTGACAATTCGTCGAAATATGAAATAGAGATATAATTTTTGGATAAATTAAATTATATTCGAGTAATAAAGTAGAATTTATTAACTTCAAAACTTTTTTTTATTAATGTCTAAAAATATTTATATTTTCCAAACATTATATTTCAAAGCAAGTTTTGTTGCATATAAGCTGAGATTTGAGAACAGAAACCGTAAAAAATCTGTTCTTCTTCATGTCCAATTTGCAATTCAGGAGAGCATAATTGCAACGAATAAAAATATTATATATAATTAACATGAATCCATTTTATCTTTAGTACTTCAAACCAAATTCAATACCCATTTCAATCAAATCTATTACTTTTCATAATATAGCTTTCACCTTTCGTGACATGAAGATATTATGTATATAAGAGAAAAAGTAATCGGTTAACTGGTTGTAAAAATCTATTTGGTTCAGTTTTCTCTTTTTCTTATTGTTAGTTTTTATGTGAGTTATAAATTTCATAAGGTGGCTCTATAATCATCACGTGACTAATAATTAATATCCTACCTCAGGGGTCTTAAAAGAAGATTTCTCCTTTTTTTTCTTCTTTTATGTTTTGATGGATAAAGTGGACATGATGGATATGATATGGGAACAATGTTTAGAAATGGTTTTGAAAACGAGTTACTATGATTTGACAGATTTATCTTTTTTTTAACATTACTGTAAACGATCCAATTTTTTTGCACTATGGGAATAGTGTTTTTCACAATTCTGAAATGAATTTTGCGAAATTGCAATAATATGCAAATTTAATGTGAAAATACAGATTCCTTATTTGAAGACTTTTTTAATGTTATATTTTGAAGACTTTACTCACAGCTCGGACGCCTATTAATATGCAAGTGTATAAAAATATAGGAGATTTTGTTATTTCTTTTTAGGTTTTAATCTATTATTAATTAATTAATTAATATTCACAATGCAGCTAAAATATTACAGTTATATTTATTATCCGGATTTAAAAGATTGTAGCTGAAAAAATGAGTGGTCACGTTTGTTACAAAATGTATTGTAAACATAATCTATCTTAAAGATATTTTAAAAGAAATGAGACCCCCCCCCCCCCTTAAGAAAGGATTTAGTACATTCATGTTAATTTTATAATGTATACTGTCATAAATGTACACTTAACGAGTATTATTTAAACTATAAAAATAATTGCTCTGTATATTTATATTATATATGATGTATATTTTATGAAATAAACGAAAATCCTGTCGCTACCACAGTAAATA
>JAQIWE010005211.1:0-10137 GCA_034698565.1 Campodea plusiochaeta
TATTTGCAGGGCCACTATTTCCAAAAGTTGTGTGGCCCGTCGGGCCACCAGCTGAAAATTGTTAATTTCGTGCCCTGGCTTTATAGATTAACATTTCATTCTTGGCCGAAAAGTCCTTTCGTCTTCTCTATAAAAATTTATTGTATTGCTTTACAACGTTTACAGTTCATATTTTTAAAACTGGAATTAATATTTGTTATTATTATGACAAGCTGCCAATAAATACAATAAAGCATAAGTAGCTGCCAATGAAAGCATCAGTATAATTACGTAATTAATATAACCCATGATTAAAATATTTGGCACATTCAAGTAGTTTACCGTGGAATCGTACGGAAATAGGTTATTATGATTTAATGAATCCTATATGATAGTTGACAGGAATTGACGGGGAAAAAATGTTGAGAAATATTTATAATTCAAAGACTATCGGCTTAACATAAAAATGTAGTTTGACAAAATACGTAAAACATATTTGACGTAATGGGTTCAAATATTAATAAAAACTTTACTATGGATACAATGACATATTAACATCTCCACAATTTTCCAACCGTCACTGAGAAATCCCAATGACAGATAGCCAGCAAAACGCCAACTGTCATAACCGCATAAAACCCGCTTTCTCTCTCCTCCCCCGTTCACACACAGTATGACAATGTAATCCCGCGTATGCAGAATTCCCACTCCCGCCATACTTTTCCAATATAACACCTGCAATGCGACCAACCCAACGAAGAAGGTTTTCTTACATCTCCCCTCTTGCTGGTCTCTACGCTGACATCAAGGGGGAGTACGAGAAAAAAAAGCTATCATATTTTATATCCTTTTCTTCATTTCGAGGATTATTCTTTAAGAATATAGAAGATTCAACGTGATCTGCCTTGGATATTTTGGTCTTCGGACATTTCTTTATACGGGTTCCGTGCGGGTTATACGGTTATATTATATACAGAGTGAAGGGGAAACTTTCAGATTTACGGGAAGGAGATAAATAATAGAATTGTATGGATTGATGGTTATTGATAGGAGTAGCTTCCTCTGAAAGATACAATGATTGCGGAAGTTTCATTTTTATGCGAACTAAGAAAAGACCAGAAACCATAGTCGTTTGTTTTCCTAACAAAATAATGAATTGATTTCAAATGAAATTATTGTTCTAAATAGGAATTCAAATATGATTACCTAACAATAGAAAAAGTAGATTTGGTAAATTCTAACAATTGATATTATTATTATCGTTAGATAAAATGATTTTCCGAAGGATTCTCGATTCTGTTTATCATTCATCTAAGTGGCTTATCAGTTATTTTCCTTCGCCGATGTTATCATATGTAGGAAAATTATTGTTATGTATAAATAAAGAGAATAATGAGTACATATTTCTGATCTGTTAGAAGAGTTAATATCGACGAAAACCATTTAGATAATTTCCAAATTTTGTCTTGCATATTTCCAGCTTTTCTTTCGCCTCACCACACTGTCATTTTAATGAACTGTCACCCTTCTTTTCCCCACACCTCCGAAATCCCCCAAGTCACTATAAGATGTAATAACCCAGCATGTCACCAGGAGTATATTACAATACCTTATAGCAGTCTTAGTCAGTTATCAACATAAAAATATTTCTCGTGTGCATTTTCAACGTCGATGGAGAGTACATCTTTGCACGTGGTTTGAATCCATGAGATTTCTCTCGAAAGAAGGGGTGGGGTGGGGTTATATATCACCCCCAACCCAGCCTCCCTCTCCAAAACGACAAAGAAGTAGAGAATCCATTCTTTTTCAAACATTTACATCTCTCAGAAGGTTTCAGTGTGTTCTACGGAAGGACGAAACGGACGAGACGATTTATAATGCTGGTTTTAGTTTGCTGGTTATATATAAAAAGAAAGATTATTTTGAGGATTAGTGATTTGATACATGTGGGATTTTTGTGGTGAAATATGGGTTTTATAAATTGAAAGGGAAATGAAACGATGCAGATTACACCAGTACCGTATAGAATCCAGGAATAGTTCGAATTGGTGCTCCACAGTATAGATTTTGTACGAAATTGGTAAAATAAATAAAATAATAATACAATTTCAAATTTATTTACGACAACAATATTTCCTTCAAATCATAATTACTCGTATATGTTATCACATTATTGTCTCAATATCTGGTACATTCAATATGCTTTTCATTACGACCTTTCCGTTTAAATTGGCAATTCTCGTAAAACATTACAGATTTTCGAAGATAGACTTAGGCTATACTGATAAAGGCCGGATAAAATAAATAAAATCCAGAAAAAAAAAATCGGATAAAACTTGAATCCACTACTATCTGCTTTTTTCAGCATTGCTCTAAATCCACATTTGTAGGAACTGTCACAGTACTCCAACATAATTTGTTGTCATTCCACTCAATTAATTTATGTACAACATACATTCAGCTTTCTACCGCAGTAGCATAAAACTATATGTTGGCGATAATGAATGCTTTTGAACAGAACGTGCTCTACATAATGTTACTCTCAACAATTAATGACGTCGTGTTTAGAAATAGAGCGAGGGGCTATACATATAAATTTCAGCATGGACGAGATTCACCTGATTCCCAGAATGAGATTTGCTGATTCCACTTTTAATTTATTCGAATCCAGTAATTCTATTGATTCCAAAAGTTCTGTCATGAATCATATGATGTTACAATATTTAATTATTGAAGACACAATAAATAAATGTCAACTCTTTACAGTTATTTTCTCTCGTACAGCGTTTTGTAGAATCATGCGCTAAAAAGTGACAATAAATGCGAGTTCCGTTCCGGTCTTTTAAAAAACATAGTGCTAAAAGAACTCGATTACGTTAGTCTTCTGTCGATTACATAATGAGTTAATGAATCCATTGATTCCAATGGCACGGCTTATTAGTTCCTTCCCAGAATCACTGAGAAATGTGTATACGAGTTTGCCTCAATGACGTACTGGTACCCCTCGGAATAAAGGTCGTAATGCCAATACTAATTCATTAATTATTTCTCGTCTCGTCGCCTGATTGATTTTGAAACGGTTGGTACTACTGAAGCTGATCGGTTATGTTGGTACTATACTACATGGTAATGGAACGTCAACAATGTGTATAGTTCATTTGGTGGGAATTTATATATGAGGAGTTTGAGTTTTAATTTAAATTAAAATTGGGTTCGAGGTAGGAATGTTGATTGAGAAATTTATTGATGCGTTATGAGGAGGAATAATTTCCTTTTTAAATTTTCCTCGGCAGTTTCTCGAAGAATTTAACCAATTTCTTATATCACATTTCATTTCAGAATTAATGTTTTCCCCCTATAGTGTCAGACTGCACACAACATTGAATGATTTTTTTAACTAAGCAAGATTGCACTTTCTTTTTGTAAAAGTCTACAAATTGTATTTTTACAGTCTGGTTTAAAAATTCTGATGTAGACGAAAACCTTCAATAACGCAATAGAGCTTTTAACTCACTACATAAAAAGAATGACATACTGAACAGATAATTCAAGAAAACTACTTTAACTTTTTAAAATACACATTTAAAAATGAAACTCTTATTCCAATTCTACCATATAATTTCCAAAGCTTTCAGTAGCCTTTTCTGTTGAATATTTTTACTTCTCTACTCTTGGAGTAGCAGCACATTACGTTCCGCGTGGCTGATTTGAATATTATGTCACTGTAGACGTTCTAATGGAAAACGTACTATAAGCCAACGATATATTATAAACCAAATCATTTTATACAAACGGATAAAACGGATTTATATATATATTAAGAATATATATACGAAAAAGTTGTACAATTCTTATATGGAAGAATGAATGAATTACAGATTTATATGCTAACATCAAGAAGTAAAAGTCAATCGTACGACATAAAAATATTGATAAAAGTGGGGAAATAAGGAATATGAACAATAAAATGTTACTCTATAGTTTGCTAAAACAACAGTATAAAAATTATATAAAATGTAATCACTGCTGTAGGTTTTATTAGCACCATAGAAGAAACTAAATTTGTAAATTGGCTAAAATTCTTTTATTTTATCATACAAAACAAAGCAGAAAGTAACTTCAGGATCGTAGCAACGCAAAGCTTGTTAATTTTGATAAAAACATTGGAAATTTTCACCTTTTTCATACATTTGGAAGGAAGAAATGTAAATAATCAAAACCGAAAATAACTTTTCCGATAAAATATTGCTTCATTAGCATTAAAAAGACATCATACAATTCTGTTATAATTATTCCCCTTGATATTCATGAATTATAACATTCAGAAAACTTTCTGCTTGACAAATATGCAAAATTTCTACAACCGTCAGTAGCCCAGATATTCCCAAAAACTTACAGGCAGCACTTATGGTCTTCGAGTGACGAAAACGTCATTTCGAACGCGGACGACGCAGCCGGCAGAACAGCACTTGCACAGCAGAAACTCGCGAACTTTGTATTTCTGAATATATAATATTGATACAACGCTAGATTATTATTTGACGAATTAGTTTTAGGAAGATGAACATAGGTGATGAACACTCCGCGAAATACGGTCATCGTATGATTCACGTGTATAGAAAGTCCAAGGAATTGTTTTTTTTAAGATGTTTTAACATAAATAGAAATTTTCGTGTTTCTTGTAGTGTGACCATACTAAGGAAAGTTTATGTTTTTTATAATTTTTAATTGTATGGTTTTTCAAGTAATTGGTGTTGTTTTTGCAGGTGACAATATTGTGAAAGTATTCAATGATGTTTTAAGCATTGGGTGTCGTTATGAATGATAAATTACACCCGTCCGAAATCACGCAGCTCATCGTGTTATGTCTTTTGTGTCATTCTAAAAAAACAAAAACATGAGTGGAACAAAATATTTTTTTACTCCTTATTTCTTCTGAAATTGTAATTTTTATGATGGTAATTCACAAAAGATCAAAAAATCAAACTCAGTAAAATAAAACAATTATGATCATTTATAGTTAATTTTGAAAGTGGTTGGTTTGAATCATAAACTACTGTCAGAGAAACATAGCCTGTATAATTTTCCCACCTCGTTAGATTTCGTTTCGATTAAACACTGTACCATTGATACTTCATTCATTAACTTTATTGGCTAATTATTACCACTTTTATCTTCATCAAGATAAAACAAAACAGTTGTAATAATGAACTGTTTCACTTTTTCTTCTTTATCATTTTAACACTATTATTAATTAAAGCAGATCCATCGTTATTCGTATCTCTTCAAGCGTTGATAATCAACTAATTACAGAACGATTACAATAAATAGAGCGAATAATTACTAAATAAATTCGATTTTATTGTTAAAAGATTTCAATGCATATTCAAAATATAAAAAAGAATGAATTGGTTCAATGATTTAATCTGCATTTTATTGTGTAACAAATTATGCAAATATTCGAATTACATTAATTATTTTGATTTATATTGTATCGTATAAAATAGCAAAAAAGAGTTGTTTATTAACTGAATTATTATAGGCCTAATTATTATGTGGATATTTAACATTGTAACTTTAAGTTCTATCATATACTTATCGAATGTTGTTCCGCTTTCATGAGGAATAATTCACAAAGAAATATATACATTGTTGGCGAAATGGAAATGTTGGCCAGAGATTAAAAATAAAGTTCTAATATTGTATCGCCATTAGAAACGACGTAAATAATCCAGAAATATGACAACTGGGCGATGATGCAAAAATCACATGTAGCCTAAATACTTCGGTAGTTAAAGGTGTATTTTAAATCAGTCGGGAGCCTCGGTTTCCTATACATAGGTTTTCCGTACTCCTTTGTTTTCTATATTGTATACTTGATAAGTCAGAGTAAAGAAAAACTGCGTAAAAGAAAACGAGCCCCCGACTAGAAAAAAAGTACACAAGTATATAGGTTATAAGATGAGCACAGAAATAAAATTGCCGCAGCTCTGCAATATTTCAATATATTCCTCAATGAGGCGTTTGCCTCAAAACTTGTATTTTAAAAGCACATTGTAGAGCTCTGGCAATTTCATTTCTCGTCGCATATGAAATATTTTCGAAGGACATAGTTCCTTTTTTTAATCTAAGTTTTTTTTACCTTTTCCTCCCCAGCAGCAGACTGCATAGGTATAACTGCTGCAACTGTTCTGCAGTCAGCTCCCCAGACATAATGTCAGCATTGGAGAGATTGTCCCCATCCTTAGTACGACACTAACACACTACATCACCAAAGCACTACGTCACACCCAAAGGCATAGTAAATAAATGACGGGGAAACATAAACACAAACGTTAAACTATACTGAGAACGAAGAAACGTTTTACTGATGGTTGAGTTTTTGAGAAATCATGTGTTTTCACGATGAGTTACTTTTTGATCATTGTTCCCTTCGGCATTATTACATCACGACCACGAGTTAACCCAAAGTACCGTACCGAAATCCTGATAGGGTGGGTAATACTTTCTATTATAGATGAATATGCCATTTTTTTAAGATAATTATAAAATGAGACTATGA
Organism: Campodea plusiochaeta; assembly: GCA_034698565.1. NCBI lineage: Eukaryota > Metazoa > Arthropoda > Diplura > Rhabdura > Campodeidae > Campodea > Campodea plusiochaeta. Next base: position 6,542 of record JAQIWE010005211.1, read on the forward strand.
AGTTGAAAATTCATTTTACGAATTTTTGCATACCTAGGCTAATTCTTTATAGAATTAAACTCTAGTAAAGAACAGCTATTAAAGCAATAAACCAAAATAACGGTTTAAAACTGGTTAAGAAACCAGAAATTGTTCTAGCACTTGTGTATTACATAAAAATTAACCTCCATGATTTTCCTTGTGGCTTTAAATACTTTAAATATTTCAATTATGGTTTAGAATTACAGTATGTTCAAAAGAACCCTTTATTAGTAAAGCAAAGTTCAGAACAGGAAAGTAGAACTCTGAATGACAGAACTTATAAACTTAGGAAGTTCTCTTCCAGGTCTAGTTTAGTCTATACGTAAAATACTATATTTTGAGCTCGAGTGAAACTTGATAAACCATGACATAGTCTTGTAACCATACTATGAGATACTGAAGGGTACAAAACAATATATGTTGTGTGAGATAACTTAATTACGTGTTTAATGAACGAAGGTAATATTCGTTGATGGTGCACTTCAAAGATAAATGTTCCATAGCTGTGTACATGTTCAAGTTATGAAGTTCCCCCTTCCAAAATACAAAACAACTTTGAAGAATATTAATAACAGTAGACAGTTTTTTTAACTTTATTTCATACTTTAACAAAAACCGTCTGAGATTTTATAATGTAGACCTACTACAATCATTATAATAATTAACGCCTAACGTAAAAGTTCAGTAAAGGAAAAAACTATTGTTAAACTGAACTATTGTTAAACAGCCGAAACTATTGAAATTCTTTAAAAGCTATTGAAATTAAAAAGTTCATTCATTATTGCAGCAGATTTGCACATTGTTCTATTTAACTGCAAATGATTTTTAAATGTGATACGAAGATATAATCGCTATAGGCCTAATACATTTAAAAATGTATTTAAAACAGAGATTTTTATACGGCAGGCCTACTTAACGGTTTGGAGTTGGGAAGAAGAAATATGGAAAAAATTGTTTGCCGTTTTATGCAAGATAATAAAAATGTTATCTTCATCAACAAAGAAAAAACAATGAACTGCCATAAAATATAAACATCACGTAGATCTAGAAAACTCTGACTTACTAACTTTAATAAAACCAAGAATAGAATCCCTTTTCCTTTTTGTTATAGACAAAAGATCGAAAGCAGAACCTCGTAAAAAGCATTCATTCATTAATTTGTCTGATAATTTGCTAATTTCTCCCTTTTCTTCATGAATGAACTTTAGCTTAATTAGAAGATCAATTAACAATTCATTCATTCAAAAAATTAATTTTAATGAATGGGGATTATCATTGTTCCCCAAAGAATTGAGATCACTTTTAAGAAAATCTCAAATTAAGTCGAAATTGCTTTTGTAACTCAGGCGGGACTAAGAACGGGGCTAATTATCGTTCAATTTTCTTTAGAAGAAAGAGATAATTATTTAAGTGTTTTTATTGATTTCTTTTTATTTTCTGGAATTTGTTTGACTATAAACTTATGAAGATGATTAATAATACGTTAATAGGAGAAACTTATAATAACTATAACACAGGCCTATAGTAATTTAGTCATATTTTCAAGTGAAATTTCTTTAGTTCTGATTTCTATTTATGAGTACTGTTATCCGATAATTATTATTGTAATTTATGGTCATAGGTTACTATAAAAATAGTAAATAATTATAACAAGTAAGGCCTAATCGAATATCAGGAATTGAGAATATAAACTTTTGCTTATTGTCTAATTATAACATCTGTGAATATTTTACGTTACTACAGATTAACAGTTATTCGTGAATTTCTAAATGCCATAAAAATTCTAATGTTGTGTTTCCTTATAAAATGCCATCAGCAAATAGCCTAGAAGTCTTTTACAAATGAGAAACTGCCCCAAAGTTAGAGTGATTAGAGGATAAAACCACATTTTCTCTCTGAATTATTTCATCAACCTAACTTTTCCCTGATGAACATATTGACAACCATGATAACAAACTTTTCTGCCAATAATAACTCCTCAAAAACTAACTAAAGGTTTTCTTCTGAAACTTTTCCTAATGGGGTATATCTTCCCTTGTAGAAGTAGCATCCATAAATTTTAATAAAAGTTTGAAATCCAATATTTATCTAACAGAAAGCCACAATTGTGGACTCAAATTTCCCCAAAGTCTCAAAGAAAACTCGACACAGGAATGAGGTAGGGTAGTCAGACCTTACACAAGAGTTCCGTCAATTCTAAGTTCGAAGATAATTTTATAACTTTAACAAAAAAAAGTTAATAATTTTAGGAACTGTCAATATATAATAATAACATACATTTGCTGTTTTGTATTTCTCTTTAATGATAATTGTTCCACGCATTCTTTCAAAGTCGAACCGTAGACCTACTCTTTAGATTTTGTGGGATAGTTCATTTCCATCAGTGGAAACTTTTAGTTTAGAAAAGACAATCGAAACACTAAACTCTGATGTCGATTTTTGAAAGAAAATAGTCTAATTTAGATGGACAAGGGAATGAAGTCGAATCTCAATTTCCTAAAGTTGAACATTGTTCCCTTTGAACAGTTGAAAATCGCTTTCGGGGAATGTAGGGAATAAAATTAACAAACTAGCTGAAACATTTTCAAATGGAGAAGTGATACCCCATCTTACAGGAGTTTTTGGGGGCAACCCTCCCCCTCTTCATTCGTCAGGTATACCACTGTGAAGCGCTTAGACAAACAGAAAAGTTGATATCTGCAGGCACTTTATCTTCGCTTTTACTTTGCAATGATATATAAGAGGAGTCGTTAGTCTGCCAGAACCTTGTTTCAGACTTCATTGATGTTTTCTCTATTTTCACCACTCTCACGAAAGTTTTAGAGAAATTCCTCCTCCTGTTTTCAATTCAAACCCCCCCCCCTCTCGTCGGTGTGGGTTTAAAATATATCCGTAGGTTATAGAGTTAGTACTGTACAGAAAAGTATTACTGTTTTAGGATAATTTTGGACAATGAAATAATTCTAATATCTCGAACGAAGAATAATCTGACTACATTTTCTATTTCTTTTCCTCCCAATTAGTAATAGCTTATTTTATCAACATTTTGTGCGTAATTAAATATTCTGCCGATCATTTTCTCCTTTTATCGTTATTTTATAAGCGTAATTATTACGGCAAGTCTAGGCAACAATCTATTTTTATTTGAGTTGCAAACTTTCAAAATAAGAAACAGAACATTTTTTTTTGCTTTTCATCACTGTTCTCAAACTACTCAAAGTCTCAATTTTAAGAAGAAAAAAAATTACGCCAATGGTTTAAATTTTCTTCTCTAAAAAACATAATTTTATAATGGTACCATCTTTTATAGTTATAAAATATAACATATGTTCTGAATTGAAATTCTACAAAAAGTACAAAAGAAGAAAAAAAAGCCTCTACAAAATGACTCTAAAAATATTCTCTATTACTTTAGTCTGACTCTTGAGTACAATTCCATACCAGTCTCGGAAGTAGAGATCTTGAAATACATGCGAGGAAAAAAGGGGGAAAGGAAAAGTGTCAATATGTGACTTCGGAATGAAATTGCTTTCAATTTTACAATATTGCAGTCGAAGCGCAATTTTTAGAAGCGA
>JAQIWE010005212.1:0-10137 GCA_034698565.1 Campodea plusiochaeta
GTAACTTCAAAAATCATTAAATTTTTCTGAGTATTGTACGGTATAATCAAGGTAAAATAGTTAAATTATTTTAAAATAAATTTTATATAACATCAATATAATTGAATAATGCAGTAAGACATGTACCTTCATGTTCGTTATTTATTATAACCGTAAAAGGCATTTTCTTTTAACGAATCTATAGTTGTCGTACAATATAGAATGATGAAGAATCAACCTTGAAAAGTACTGATAAAATAATTAATAATCGTTTCTCAATCATATATTTTCGACCATGAATATCGTTAAAATAATAAGCTTTAATCGTTAACAACGATATTGTATCTTTGATTTGGTATTTAACAGAGATATTCTTGAATGACAAATGTTTTTTTATATAAATATTCTTTTCTTACAATAAAAGTAAAAGAAAATAACGAGACTTGCAGGAATAAATCAACTCTATACTATAATATTAAAAGATTTTTCCTTTCATTCAGTGATATTGTATGCACATGCTTAAACGATTTTTCATTGTAAAGACTAAAAAAGTTTTTTTTACAATTAGTGACATTAATTTTGAAGAATATGAGTTATACCGTAGTCTTTAACTTTCTTACCAATTTAACTATTTAAGACTTAATCTTTATAAAATTATCTTAGAAAACGTGCACCAAAAATAAATAACTGGATAATTAACATAAAATTTCTTATTGTATTCATAGTACCCAATCGAAAACATCATAACTTACCGTGTAGGCTCTACACCAAACTGAGAAATACTTAATATCACGTAAAGTTTTCCCATCTGGGAGTGTTAACGTTACATCACGATTTTTGTAGCCCTTCAGTACGTCTAACCTGTGAAAAGATATAAAACCAATTTTATTGTTATTAGAGAAATAAATCTTCGTATTTTTTTGACAAGGTCGATCATGTTTTGTGAAAAGTAATAGGATTATAAAGGATTGTTTTTTATTGTTTTGACATGATATTTCACACTGTAATATTAATACTGAAAATAATAAAAATGTATGTTTTGGAACAAGTGTGAAAATTACATAATTCTGTTGAAAATAAAAGGTCAATTTTCTGCTGTTTAGAAGTGCAGAATACAAGATATGTTCAAATAAATAAGTCTAGTATTTAAAATTGTTTTTTTTGTTTAATTTATAAAGAGGATCATTTCTTAGTCTGAATAAATTTAAAGTATAAAATATTAAATTTTGAACATATTTTAATAAGACATTGAAGCTATCAGTTTATCCTAATGAGGATTGCATTTTTTTTACATTTTGATAGTATGGTACATTGATATTTCTGAAACTTCAACAATTTATTCGACTAGTGTTATATACACACAGAGATAATTATAATACGAATTATTAAATATTTTTTTTCAATTAGAACATTATATTGATTGTCAATAATTTTACATAATAAATTTTATACAAATCTTTAATCGCTTAACTTTCATTATTAATTTCAGAAATTTAAAGATTAAATTTTGCACTAATAATAATTGAAAATGTGATTTGCCAAAAGGCCCAAACCCACATTTTCCCGTGTTTCGCTTTTTGCATTGAAAATATTCCTTATCATAATCCATGCATTTGAAAAAAAAATAAGAACACAAATCCATCATCTGCTCCGGTACCCCCCCCCCCCCCCAGATGAACTACGTGAAATGGAAAAAAAGTTCCAAATCCATGGATGCGGGACCGCATGCCCAAGACATTTTACAAAATCGATTGATTTGGGACCTTATGCCCATCATATTGTGAAAAGGTTAAAATGTTGTAATATTTTTGTTTATGCAATGAAATGTTAAAAGTCTACTAATCTATACCCCGTTTCGTTTAAAAAACGTAACACATTTTCGCTAATACCTGCTAAGCTCTGCTTTCTATTCATCCATGAATAGATTCACAGCGAGTGGTAAACAGTATGCTTTGTGCGCGCTTCAAAATAACAAGGATAAAGATAGATGCTATTTTTTTTAGCTGACATGGGGTATATAAGAAAACAAAGAAGAAACAAAAGTATATCACAAAATAGGTTTATAATGAAGTAAAATATTCATTTGGAGAAATAACAAATTGGTAGAGATGTGAATTGTCATAGGGCCCAATTTTTTAATATTTACTCCTGTTTTCTGTCAAACTAGAAATGACAAAAATGAAAAATTGACAGAAGATCTCTAATAATAAGTAATTTTATATAAAATTATTGAAAATGAAATACATATGATATAGAATTAGAATAAATCAGTTTTAATACCAGCCTGAAAAAAAAAATGGTTCCTCGGATTTGGGCCCTTTGGCAAATCATGCCTTAACTTATTACAGGTACTTACGTTCCTCGTTCGTCAGGTACTATGAACCCGTCGGGTCCAGGCTGGGGTGTCACTCCGGCCCAGAAAAACGCATCTGGAATTAAATATATGAATAAATTAAAATAAACGATTGAAGTCTGATGTAGTGTGAAGAAATAATAATTATATAACAAGTAATTTATAATATTAAATTTCATCACGTAACTTTCTATTGACACACCCAATTTTTTTTGTCGCAAATAGACTCCTAAAATCTACCAGGATAAAGATATAGACTCCTACAATATCGTTTCGTAATGAAAAAATGCGTAGATAAGCCTTTATAATAATGCAAAGAGTATTGTGCATAATTATAGTAAAAAAAAAATCCTAGACAGGTTGATTTTATTTTTCTTAATTTTTAAAAATAAACTTAGCGAAACGGAGGTTTTAATCAGTTCTGCCATTCCCAAAATCTCACGTACTTGAGGAAAAATCAAAACTGACTTTAACTCTATATTTTCATGTTGTAAATATTGGATTTGCTGAACCTATATTTACTTTTTACTAACTTCCTATAAATTTTAAAACTTTAGACGGAAAGTCATATGGAAAAATGGAATGATCATTTTCAAGTAAAATTCATAAAAAACATACAATTTATCGTAGAAAAATTTAATAAATATACTATAATCATATAATTTTTGACAGAACCGATTCTTCAAAGTTCGACGTACCTTTTGCAAGCTATAATTTATTTTTTAAGAATACTAACTAGAGGAAAACTTCTAATTTTAATAACTATATTCTTCTCCAAAATCATAACAGTACATCATCATCATCAATTTCCCCAAAATAACCTTCGCCACTAAATTATAATAATAACAATAAAGCACACCACCCATATTATTTGCATAAATAAAACAATAATCACGAATTAAAACAATTAATTTCAAGTTTAACCTTTCATTGAAATAATAATTAATTCACAATTAAAATTCTATTGGGTGTAGAAAAAAAAAATCGTGATGCAAAACTGCATTGTTTAATGTTATCCGCTTGGGTGAGCACCGTGGTCAAGAGCGCGGGGAATAGCCTTGACCAATAGAAGAGAAGTATGAGACTGCGTCATGAAGAATACTGGATGAGGATAACATTTAGAATTCCGGAAATAGAATATTTTTTGGTTGATTTGTTGGAATAACTAAATAGAGTAAGTTTGGTATTTAATGTATTCGATATTTTTTAGAAGAACACTTATTCTATGATGAAATAAAAGCTGCTTTAACGTTCTTCTTATCTTATTCAACCGACCAGGTTTCGGTTTTCAAAAAACCATCATCGGGGCCATTGTGAATAAAAACACAACATTTTCTAATAAAATTGCAGAAAAAACTATTTTATTGATATTTTATTATAGAGATTTGTGTTTTTATTCATAATGGCCCATTGGCCCCGATGATGGTTATTTTATAACCGAAACCTGGTCGGTTGAATAAACATATAATTATAAGAAGAATTTTAAGGCAGCTTTTATTTCGTCATAGAATAAGTGTTCTTCTAGACAATATCCATTACATTAAAAAAAAGGTTTTGCACAATAGCAGAAGCAAGAAATGGATGTCATCATTTCAATTATCTATCTCGATAAAATGTCAAATATTATTGATAACATTCTTTAATTTCTTTTGATGGAGGTAAAGGTGATTAAAATACGTACAGAATTTTCTGTATTAATGATTGAGGCATCAGATAAAATATTTCTTTCCACAGTTATCTCTGTATTCCGTGTTCGTTCGCATGGATTTATTATTTTGTCCACTGACTTTTTACATAACTGAATTCATTTCGAAAAAAAAAAAAAAAAAAAAGTTTTTTATAATATTATTTTTATTTCAAAATTTCCATTGAATATATGGTACTGCTTACAAAATGGTGATTCGAACCAAGTAAGAGCGTTTATTTGAACTTATAGAGGAAAGACAGGGAAATGGTAAAAAATGTCTTCATTGAAACTACTTAATAATGATATTGTAAATGAAAAAGTTTTACATCAACTCTAAAACAACTCATTTGATTATTTTCCTATTTCGATTCATTACTCTAACGAAACTAGTAAAGGGTTACATGCAAATAATGAATTTCCGGTTTTCTGTGATTTTTTTATACCTTATATTATTAAAGAATTTTTGCAAAAAGTTTGACATTTTTTGACCCAATGGATCAAGAGATATTTCTGTTCATATAGTCGATAGATTTTCTACAATGTAGCACAAATCGACCGACTTAATTTCGTTGCCTTGTTGAAAATATGCAAATTATTCGCTGAAAAACACATATCAGAACACATATCTATTAAGTAGTAGCAAAACTGATTCAAAACTAATGCAAATTAATCATTTTATTCATATATCAGCAGTTGTCTTGTTTTGTGCCACGCTTGCTCCGCTACCTTAGAGCTTATCATCTTGCATTTTCTAAGGTGAATATCTCCACAACAGGTGATTTTTGGGAGATAAGAAATGAGTTATTCATATCAAGAAGACTAATATTATGTTATAATATCAGAAAAGTCAATTTAGCTGCAGGTAACCCCTCTAAACAATATGGATCCCTCGTCCTAATAAATTATTGTGCGGTGTTTGATAATATATTCATTAAATAAATTATTATGAAATTTAGACTATTTAGAAACTGAGAATGTTTTGTTTCTCTTTAGCATTATTTCCTTCGTTTATTTTTTTTCTAGTCAAACTCCTTTCTTTGACTTGTTGTAACACGTCAAAATTCAATGATTTTATACAATCAAAGTTTAATAGGAGTAGTAAACTGAAGGAAAATATACAAAGCTTAACACAATTAGAAATATTATCAAAGTTATCAAACCATTTCCTTTCTTAAAATCATTTCTATTATCTCCATAATTAATCTCATTAAACAAAAAATCCTCTAAAGTATCTTCACATCATCGCAATTAAAAAAAAGATGATATCAAGCAACCAAGAAGATAAAAGGAGATACAAAGACCCGAAAAATCTTCTGTACTAACAACTTCCGAGTCGAAACGGTTATAATCAAAACGACCCTACATCACTACACACATTAGCCCTAGAAGAACCGAATCTAATCAACATAAGATCAAATATATAATAAGCTAACCCCCCTCCCCCATTTTCCTTTTTAATTCAGGAATTAGTTCAACAGGGGGGAGGAATCGAAAAACGGAAACAATTAAATAATCACACTTGGTTTGATCTTTTCTCGTCAAATAGGGTTCTATTCTACATTTCAATAGGAGGTATATTATTCTGATTGGATGTGCTATTTGACTTCCCTCCGCGTATAACTTTGAGTTGGATAAACTTTCTGGAAACAGTTATATGGATTTTGTTCAGGACTAACTTGGAGATAAATTTGACAATGCTGTATTGTATAACTTTTGATGTAACAGTAGAAATAATGTCTGCTTGTTAAATATGTACGTTATATCAGTTGAGGTGATAATAATATTGTTTCTGTAACGAGCGAAGAGTTATTTCCAGCAGATGGGAACTCCCATTTCTGATTTGATTGACAAAGGCTCGGCGCTCGGGCTCGTCTTGCTCACTGTATAGTTCTCAATCAGCTCAGACTGGTCGAATGTTTTCCCTGAATGTCGAGCCAACCTGTGAAACTTTCGTCTCGTTTTGCTAAAGGCTCGTTTACAGTTTAGCAAGCCTTTTCAGAAAAGAAACTATAGTCATTATTATATACTCTGAACAGTTATTCGACAGTTATTAGTTAAGATTTCGAAATATTGCAAGAAGAAAACAAGAATTATATTGATATTTAAATAATCCACTTTCACCGAGTTTTTCACACAATTATGACTGCAGAATAAAAAAGAGGCGAGAGTTAGAATAAAAATTCCAACATCAACAAAATGGTCAAGAGCAGCAAAATCAGAAAAAAATAATTAAATGAAGTAAAAGTTATGTCCCAAAAAGCAGCAGCAAAGATCAAAATATATAAATATTTAAAACAAGTAAAAATATATCTGATTAATGTTTAAAATTACAAAAAAGCTCCACTTCCAAAAACAGCTACCCACCCCTACCCGAAAATTGAACCCAAACCAACTGAGTTTGTGCCAGTCAAACAAAACAACCCATCAGAAACAATAAAACTCTCTTAATGACTAACTGTGACAAATTAATTTCCTAGTTGTAGCATGCTGTATATCTAAAGTTTGAATTAGGGGGAAAGCGTATTCATTAATGTAATTTCGTGGTACCTGACGTTGCATAAAACATCATGCCCCCCCCCTCCCCCCGCACGAACTGTTTGCTCTAAACAAGTCGCTTTTGTCAGGTTCGGTTAGATTATTGATTACTATCTCTATATATTTGGTTAATTAATGTATTGGAAAAGAGGAGGACAGGGGGGGGGGGGGAGACAGAGTTTCAGAAGTTTTTGGGAAGGTTGGGAGTTCTGAGGTGAAATTGCTTTTTTGAGTTTTTTTAATTTTGACTGGATCATATTATTGGAACCGTGTTCATTTATTGGTTAATGCAATGCATTTGAAGTTTGAGATTATTATTTTTAAATTGTTATAACAGAAAATGATAGTGAGGTGTATAAGATGTAATTCATATTACTCTCTTGAACATTATATAAGAGCGACCAGATTATTAGCAACTATAATAATGGGATAACTAAACAGTGGCTCCAACAAAAATAACGGACCGATTTTTGAAACGCTATATTATTAGGCAACAGGGTAAGATGTTCACATAACAAATACAACGTTTTGATGTGCTTGAAAAAACTTTCATTTGGTGTAAAAAACTTCAAAATCCAATAATCAAAATCTTTTCCAAAATGATTTTTCAAAACACTTAAAAATGGTATTCATCACAGCGTACTGCCTGCATACACTATTTCTATCACTCCCTGTTAAACTATTTAAAAAGATACAAAAATATTTTTTATTTACATTTGCTAACTTTAAATATAAATTACTGTAACCACACATCTCATTATAATTTTTATAATTTCCAAATTTAATCCATCAGAAAGAAAACATTGGCATATTTCTGCAGATAATGTAATAATTGGTAGCATACAGAACATTACTTTTGGAGTGTTTAAAAAAAATCATTATTAAAAATTGTTGTGACTTGAATTTTAATTTTTATATACCAAATTGAAGCTATTTCAAGGGTTTTAAAACCAGCTATTGCTTATTCGGATATCTTATCCGGTTGCCGAATAATAGTGTCCGGAAATCAGTTCGATTTTTTGGGCCACCCTGTATAAAGACTATTATGAACCAATATCGTATAACTATAGAGGATTTTAAAGCAGCAAGGGAATCACAAGACTGTCGAATAATTTTTCATTATTGTACAGAATAATATTATACTTTAATACAAAAATATCGCATACAACCCCTCGAATCAACCAGATTTATTATCAAATTCTGTGGAGTAGCGAGCAGTTCAATTATTTTCATCTTATTTTTTCTGGTATATGATCTCAAAATTTCTATCTACTTTTATTACAGAGTCACTTTTTATACGTATTATACTGCGACGTGCGAGTATGTCTTTAGTTTTTATAGTTTTATATTTTATTTTAAATATTTTAATTCGTATAATTTATGTTTATTGTCATTTGATTTTCTGTAATGTATATTTTAGTACTATCTAAGAGAATGTAGCTTGTACTACACTTAATTTTTATGCTGTGATGATTGTTTGGATTTAATCTAATTTTATTGTAAGTTTTATAGTTGTAATATTTATTTTCCTAATTTTTCCTTTTATTTTGTTTGTAGATCAACCTGATGATGGTTCGTGTACAACCAAAACCGGTTGTATATTAATAAATAACATCTTAGATTATGCAGAGTTGGGCGTATTCTTTACATATTGACTTACAATACTTATCGTACTATGAATTCAAACTAAAAAGTAATTAATCAAACATCACATTTTTCAAAGAACTTGACCAGTTTATCTGCAACTTGTTAATAGGAATTTATTACGCATAAACCTACAAGTATTACCTATTAGATTAACTCATGTACCATTTAAAGTTTTTGTTTCATTTCCTATGTCATTATAATGTACTTTAAACTGATAAAAATACTGAACAAAAATCTGAGAATCGCATAAAAAAGATTGTGATTTTGAGAGAAAAAAATTGTCATTTTGCGATCTAATTCATCAAAAAAACAATGCAATATAGAAGTTTTTGTACTTAAAATGATTCGTTGGGTCAAAAATGTCAAACTTTTTGCAAAAATTCTTTAATAATATAAGGTACAAGAAAAGCACAGAAAACTGGAATTCCATTATCTGCAGGTAACCCTTTAATTAGCAGATAACCGGCATATTAAAAAGTAGGTATTTTTAAATAGACATCGCTAAAGATGTTTTTTAAAGTTGACTTTTTCTCTTCTCAGCAACACGTATCAATAGGTATGGATTGGCATGCATGTTCGTGTATGTCAGGTGCAGTGATAAGTGTGAGTACTACCCCATCAACTATTCCTATTGTGAATGTATTAGTGGAAGCAGGGCTACCAACACAGGAGGATGGAAGGATTAAACAAACAACACAATTACAGGTTAGTTGAAATGTGTTAAAAGTGTATGGATTTGTCAATATAGGACTAGGCTCTAGTGTACTTAGGCTACTTAGGTTTCAACTTCCACACTAAGTTGGTTTTGCCTAAGTTATATGGATGGCTGGCAAGGCCCATCAACTAATTTTCAGTTATGGGGTTAAATTAAAAACCAGGGCTAAAACACCCCACAAGGTACAAAGGAAGAACTCCTTTCCACATGTACACTGCACCTTTTAAACCATACTTATTAGTCTGAGCTAGCAGACGACGTAAACAATCAAATATTGTTTCGGCTCTAGTGTAATTTATCATTAATGGTAAAACTGCATTTTATAAGTTAGTGATTTTCAGGTTTTGAGACCGTGACTTCTTAGTAGAACTGCACCGATAATCGGTTTGATAATAGAATCAGCCGATATTGGCCACCATTAATCGGTAATTGGTTTTGCTGATTACGGAAAATGAGTAATTGGCTCACTAATCGGTATCGGCCGATTGCAGTAATGCTGATTATCAGTACCGGGTATCAACCGATTATTATAGACGAGAATCTATAAAATAAGTGTTTTCCTAGACCAAAGTACAAATTTTAGAATTTTCATATTTTTTGTTTATAAAATGAACAATGAAGAGCTAATTTTGAATAATACTCAACTACCTTATACTACTAATTGACGAGTTATCAGGTAACATACTTTTACTGAAATAATGTACTCTACCATATTGAAAAATCAGCAGCTGAAAGTGACTTGGTTTATTTTGAATCCCACAACTGAGGAATCCAAGATCTGTTAATTTGAAGTTAAAAAATTCTAATCTAGAAGCTTGACTCAAATTTGACAATTCATTTTAGCCAATCAAGCTACGTAGTGTTTCATCTAGAATTTTTCTGGGATAGGGCGCATTCAGGTTAAAGTGGGCACATTTTTACTTAATATCAAATTGCCAGGGCACATAAAATGATCGTATAAATGTTTCACTGACATTTTTTATCATTTCTTTCTCAAGTTTAGACCGATTTAAATGATTTATATGCCATTGGAAAGATCTCACCAAGACCTTTAAAACAAACGACTATATTTCTTTGGTATTTTCGTAAATAAACAGCTTTGAAACTTGGGTGTGATTATTGTATCACAAGGACTCCTTAAAAGTAGTGCATTGCACCCAAGAGGTAGGACAGGCTCTAGAGGTAGGGCAGGGCGCTGGGTCCTTCTAAAACGCTCCAGAT
>JAQIWE010005213.1:0-10136 GCA_034698565.1 Campodea plusiochaeta
GGTAGAAAATAAATTACGAAAAGAACTCTAAGGCAGTTTTTATTTCACAGCAGTTTGGTTACGTTTCTGTACGATATTCAGTGCCTCAGCAATATTAACTTGTTATTTGAGTAATCAAATAATATTGCAGTTTTCTGTAAAGTTTGATATTTATATAGCAAATGCGGTTTTAAAGAGAGGACGGGAGCTGGCCCCTCCCTTAGGACATAACTTTCAAAGAAATATCCAAAAATAAAGAAAAAAATATCTCGTAAATAATGCTGAAAATCATCCAAAATATGTATTTTTTCCCTAAATATATGCGAAATTTTCTTATAATTGTGTCATCTTTCATTAAAAATGTTCGAAATATTTCAGTTTGTTGCATAAAAAAGTACAAATTTCACCGTCACCTTTTATGGGCCCCTCCCTTATGAAAATCTTATAATCGTCTTCGTTATATGAAGTCAGCAATTGAAAAAATATTTCATTGAATACCATATAAACCATATTTTATGCAAAATCGCGATTCAACATCTTTTTAATTATTTTTATCTGAAAAATATTTGGAGGCTCTATATATTCGCAAAGTAATATTTACATTTTGAGCTTCATATTAGTAATTATTATGAATATGATATCTTAATTAATATGAATATATCAGATCTATAAATCATGCAATGTTGAAAGATAAGCCCCAAAACTATATCTCACAAAATATATGAACAACATAATTATAAAAAAAAATACAAAATGAACAATGTATAATAATATAATTTTCATTATTCTGTGTAAGTTAGACGACAAAAACAAAATGGACAATGTATAATAATATAATTAAATTATTGTTCATGTAATTGAACATGTAAACATCGTACTCTACATGATGTATACGGTATAACTCAATATGATGGAGGAATAATTACATATTGGTCGTAGCAATAATAATAATAATTGTTATGCCGTATGGGGACGTATACGTTTTAAGAGTGCAACTCAGGGGTGGCATCACAAGGGGGTGTTCGAGGAGGGGGCTCTAGCTCACCGTCAGGCATAATTTCAATATTTTTTAGCAAAAAAAAAAAAAAAGATTTGCAATTAACAATCTAGGGCGGAGATTTGCAATTAACAATCTACGGCCTAGATTTGCAATTAACAATCTACGGCCGAGATTTGCAATTAACAATCTAGGGCGGAGATTTGCAATTAACAATCTAGGGCGGAGATTTGCAATTAACAATCTAGGGCCGATATTTGCAATTAACAATCTAGGGCTGAGATTTGCAATTAACAATCTAGGGCCGAGATTTGCAATTAACAATATAGGGTCTCATCACATTTTCATTTTCGATTTGAATGATCTAACTTTGACGAATATTGAGTCGATTAATTGGATAACGGTTCGAGATATACTTATTTGAAGGATAGTTTTATTCTGATTTCAAAAATGATTCGATTTTTAAATTGCGATCGAAATTCGACGAATATAGAATCGATCGAAATTTAAGAAATCCAGAGTCGATAAATCCAATAACGACTACTGATAGGTATAGGGACTTATATAGAAAATTATCAGAAAAATAATTCAAGCTCATAATTTTATACTCATAATTTTATTTTTGAGTTGATCGATCGAACTTTGGCGAATGCCGAGTCGATAAATCCGATAACCTCACGAGAGAGGTATAGGGAACCATATATTTATTCGAAGAACGATTTTATTCTGATTCCAATAAAGATTCATTTTTTAAATTCGACCAAAATTCGACGAATATGAAATCGATCAATATTTCAGGAATGCCGAGTTAAAATATCCCGTAACGGCCACATCTGTAGTATAGGAATGGAGCAAAAGTTCTCAGTAATAGACTACCACTCCATATTTTAATTTTCGAGTCCATCGATCGAACTTTGACAAATTTCGAATCGATAATATTCCTATAATGGTTAGAGACAGGTATTGGATACTATAAAATAATAATTCGAAAAGCAATTTATTTTGATTCCAAATAAGTGTCAATTTTAAGTTTCATTTTTGTTTAAATGTTTTCATATATGCGCTGGTCTATATGGTTGCATCTTTATTAAAACTAACAGCGTTTAATTCTACTTGTTATTAATTCTGTAGACATTTTAGGAAATTTTTACAGTTTCCTTTAAAATGAATCAAAACATCTTTCAAACATAATAAAGCAATTAAAATTACTGTCGAAAATAAACGAATATCTATAAGTGAATTTCATTTTCTTTTTTTTTTTTAAGTGTTAGACAAATGAGTTCTGCTATAAGTTAGAAAGACGTATATTTTCTTTCATTTGCGCGATGCTAGATTCTTCTTATTTTTTTTTAATTATGGAATTATGTCGTAACAATTGTAAATTATTGTCGATTCCTTTCCCTACTTTTACTGCCTTGTTATTATGTCATTCCAATGTTAAGTAATTCATATTAATAACTATAACGCTAAAAACTCCCGCCGAATGTCGCACTTGTACAATGTTGCTAGCGACAGGTGAAGCGCAATACTCTCTCTGGTGGAAATATCAGGAAATTCGTTACAGTTAGTATAGAAGAATGTATTAAATTATGTAATCTGATGGTGAAGCTGTATAATGTAACTCACAGATATTGAATACTTAGACCTACTTCTTTTGGCATTTATCCAGTTCCCTTGATTTTTTCTTCCTTGAAATCCTGTCTTCATTTTAGAGAAATAACATAGTCGTTAGTAAAAATTAATATTTTCGCATCATTATTATTTATTCCTACCTTCAGTGGCGTAGTAATGCCGAGGCAATCGGAGGCCCCTGAAATAATAAAAAAGTACCCCGACACAAGGGAGAAAAAGCTTTAAAAATAAAAGAAAGAAATTAATATACAAGAAAACAGTTAGTCATATACTCCAAAATTTGACCAAAATAGCAAAATATTGCGGGAAAAAAGGTTGAACTTCGGTGCCCGAACTTACGCCATCGCTATTGAACCTAACATAAATTCAATTTTTTCCACGAAACCCATCTTTAACAATTAAACTTTCATTAAATGGTCATTTCTAAAATTAGCAACATTTTATTGTGTATGGGGGTCCCATTATAGCAAGTCGCCCAGGGCCCCCCACACTCATACAGCTAAGATCCTGCTTACCTTGTAACTAACAACCATGTAAAAAATCTGTTTCATTCATATTTTTGGTTAATTACTTGATACAGCAAACACTCTTTCCAGATTAGAATAGAAAGCAATAGAATTGAAATGAAAAGGATAGAATAGAATAAAAATAATATAGAGTAGAACTGGAAAAAATAGATTATAATAAATAGAATATAATGTAATAAAATTGTATTATTTTATTGCTTCAAAAATTATTTTAAAGCAGATGCTACAGAAATTATTGTAACAATATAATAATTAGTAACACTAACAATCGTTTATATTTTTGGTTGCCTTTTTAAAGAATATAAAACGTTATTTTTGTATATATATCTTCAAACATACAGTATCAGTTCATTATCATAATAATATACAGTACTAAATCAATAAATCCGAAGTACTGAAAGTTAAACTTTTGTATTGATTCAGAAGAACCACTTAAGTTACCATATGGCAAACAGTGTCGATAGCAGGTTTGATAATATACAATAATATATTATATATTTAATTCAACAGGATTTTTTTTTTTTTTTTTTGCGAATCTCACAATATTAATTTAAATATAAAGGCTCGGATCCAGGATTTGGCCATGGGAGGAGCTGATAAGACGAGATTATGTAAACGTAAAGTTCTGTATACCGAAGGCGAAGCCCGATAGAAATTTTTTCGTTTTAAAGTTAAAAATAACTCTGGAATTAAAGTCTGGATTTACCCCCTAAGAAAATGTAAGATTTTTCAACAATTTCACTTATTTAAGAATTTTTTTTCAGATTTTCAGTCAAAATGCTCACAATAAATAACATACAATTTATTACATTTTTATCTCTTTTTCCCTTCTTTTATTTCTTTTTTATTCCCCTTTCTCTCAAAGGAGGGGGGGTTGAGCACCCTTAGCTCCCCTCAGTAGATCATCGCCTGTAAATATAATAATAGTCGGGTGGTTAGATACCCTTGATCCCACAAATGGGGACTGCCTTCACTTATCTAGGAAAGGGTGATAAAGTTACGTAGAGTGCCTGAAGGCTGTTTTGACGCACAAGGTCATCACCAGATATGATTATTAGGAACGTATTATACAGTACTATTACGCCCAAGATGAGAATGTGGATTTATTTCAGTGGAGGTAATGCAAAAGTATTATTTTGCTTCAGCTGTAAGATTCTTTGAAAGGAAATTTGAATTGTAATCTTTATACTGGTAAGGAAAACAATAAAAGTCAGGAAAGCAATAAAAAAAGTTTCCAGTTCCTTCAAATTGAAAATTAAAAGCTGAGTTGGGTTGATATTATTTAGGAATGAGCAGTGCCTATTTTAAACAGTGCAGTAATTGAGTTTAGCATATTTATATAAATCTATTTTCTGTTAATGTTACTTCATATCAAATTTGCAAAGGAGAAATTTGGATATTCCAAGCAACATAATATATGTTTCCAATCAGTCAACCATTTTTATATAGACCCAGCACTCTACGTACGTTGCATCATATCGAAATGACTGTTCCTGATAACAGATCATCTTCATTATCAGTATAACTCTTTGCAGTTCATATTTCATCACTGCACGAGTACATTCTCTTCTTGTACAACAGTGTTAAATCAAAATGGGGAAATCTGAAGCTAACTTAGTCGAATGGCATTCAAAGAAGGATTTCTCCATAATTTACCCTATTTTACTGCTTGGAAAATGTTGTGGTTGTTTGGTTGGAACTTTCAAGAAAGAGAAATTCCAGATTACCACTCCGTCAAAGTTAAATCTAATTGCTGTTTTATGCGTCTGGATTATATTCTTCTTCTTCACGGTATACGAAACTTTCGAAGTTTTTGAAATGGTGTCCGAAGGGAAGATTAAGAATACGATTGTGATTATTTCGTTTCTCTCGATGCTTTTCGGTAACTTCTTCGCAACGATTTCAATCCCTTATTTTCTGTTTCGAAGACGAGAAATTTCGTTTCTCTTCACGTTGTGGAAGAAAGTGACCCTCACTTTCCATCCAAGATGTGTCTTATGGGAAAGGATGCAATATTTAAAGCATCATGTTGGTAAAAAAATGGTGATTATATTGTATGGATTGTACATGTTTCTGGCAGTACAAGGAGTTGTCATCACTGTTTACGTTTTCTGGTAAGTTTTAAAGATTTTGCAGGGCCAGATTAAAACGTTTTGGGGTCAGGGGCCCGAACTATATTTAAGTGCCAAGTATTTAGAAAAGGTTGAAGTCGAAGACCTTCATGGGCGCGTCACCATGGTTGGCGCGTCGAACGAAATTTTGTAAATTTACATTGAAAAACTACCCATTTTTAGCTACTTTCCACTGATATTTATTAATATTCTAAAAATAATTTTTCACTTTTCATAACAATAACAATGATTTTTCAAATTTTCAAGGGGCCCCTTTGAAAAATCGT
Organism: Campodea plusiochaeta; assembly: GCA_034698565.1. Taxonomy (NCBI): domain Eukaryota; kingdom Metazoa; phylum Arthropoda; class Diplura; order Rhabdura; family Campodeidae; genus Campodea; species Campodea plusiochaeta. The sequence goes on from JAQIWE010005213.1 coordinate 5,534, forward strand.
TTAACAGCTACGTAGCCAGAAATTTATCACAAACGAGTACATTTTATGCATTTGGCTCAAACATTTTACGTTGTTCGTTGCAAATAAAATAAATTTTAATCGTTTTTATTACATGAAGTACTTTGCAGCGAAAATTTCGGAACATTCTTTGCCTGTTTTTACGAAAAATTATTAATCATTTACACAAAATTTGCAACATTTTCACAAAAATTCATATCTTTCTTTTCATTTAAGGGTCCCAGGACCCTCGCCCCCCCCCCCTTAATCCGGGCCTGGGGGTTTGTGAAGAATGAGGGAGCCCATTTATAAATGGAGTTAGCAAATAAAATAAATGGTTAACACTTACTATTCATCAAAAACTTTTTTTGTTTTTTGTTTTATGGAAACTAAACTAACGTGATATTATAAAATTTTAATAGTTCATACACGTTACGCAACATGTCATCAAAACACAAAAATCAATACCGGTACCGGTATCTTGATATCTTCTGTTACTTTTGTGTGTATTTTTTTTGTAATGTGCGCAAATTTTGCCTTACATTCATAAGCTTTTCATTACTTTATAAATAAATTTTATAAATTAATTAAAAAGAATGTTTCATGACCAATATATTGGAAGAGTTTATCTATTCTAATAGAAAAATTAATGGACAAGTCACATAACATTTCGAATAAAAAATATTTAACATGGCATGTGATAAATAGGCAGGCTAAAAGAACTGCAATGTATTGTGAAATAAAATCTGCCTTAGAGTTCTTTTCATAATTTATTTCTACCGACCAGCGGGTTTCGAATTTCCGTCGTATATTAAATTAAACAAATTCTTCATTTCAGGTATTATCCACACAATCCTATGGCAATGATGAGCCACTACAGCTTCCTAGATGGAACAACTATGTTATATCAGGTATCTTCTATTTTGGAGATTATAGGATTCTCATTAAGACAAATAGCTTTGATAGAAATCTACGCTCTCGTTGAGATAACTATTGCTGTTTTATCCCTTAATATCTCCATGTATTTCAGACATATGAACATGGCTCTTGTTTTGGTAAGTTTCAGATATAAAAAGCCTCTGAATTAATTTTTAATTAATATTTCGTTTCAATTTCAGGAAATTGAGGAAGTGGAAAATACCTGTATCTATCCATCTGAAACTGATACCTCAGAGGTAAAATATTAGGAATGAACGATGTACAACACTTTTCCATTCATTTTTCAATTGAATTCATCTACTGTATATTCAAGAACAAAAAATTAAGGATGTCATAAACTGACCAATCTCATTCCACATTATCAAGTCACCATTACTTACCATTTTCTTCTGCTTGCGTGAATACAGTATCCCGTTTGTGGGTGTAAATAATACATAAACACTGTTGCATCTTAACTCCTGTAATATTCCATTATGTATGTAATATATTTTAATTTGGCGTTTTCAATAATAATATAATAATTAAGAACTAATATATTAATTGAAGTATTGTAAAGTAATATTACTATTAATTCAATATTAATTATTTAATGTTGTCTAAATTTCTTTTGCATTAATAGTGTGAGATTTGCCAGTGCTTGGCACATTATAACTTTGCTTTCTATTTCACAGACGAACTCTAAGAACATATGCTCCAGAGACCAACTTCACAATATCTTCATGACAGCAGTTGACTCACACGCTCTCCTCAGCGATTTTACACACAGACTCAACACAATATTTGGACCACTTATACTTCTAGATTGTTCCATCTCATTCGTCATGATCACAGCCTCAATCTACGGGGTAATCAACTCGTTCTGTCTTGATTCAATGTCTATGGAACTCGATTTTGTACTTTCTGCTGGGAATTTCCTGATGAGGTTACTTATTTTAATTCCTACTTACGCATATGTTCGTAAGTCTTCGGATGAAGTAGGAATCATATTGTCTCGAGCAGCTACCTGGGTACCAAGAGCTACTTTGATTCGTTTGACTTTTTATTTGCAGAGGTTACGTTGTGTACCAACTGCTGTAAGTGCATGGGGCTTCTTCTCCATAACTTTTTATTCTTTGCTTATGTTTTGGAGTCTTGTAGTTACATATCAAGTATTGTTGATTCAAGGATAACTTATATACTGATTTATTTTTTATTGTATAATATGAAAATATAGTATCTGTTGTTAATAATGTTTGATTTTATTATTTTGGTAATCTAAAAGCACGATAAGTACAAAGTATATGAAAAAAAAATTGTTAAAAATATGTAGTTCGAAAAATTAGCAGTGCTGTATTTCTATAAATAAAGAAAATCATTAAGAAATTTATGTTGAATATTTGGTGATTACCTGCACAGTAAATGATAAAAAGTCTCTAATATTTTCGTTTTATATGTTTCATATGATTTTTTTTTACCATGGTGTTCCGAAGTAGTTTCCAAAGACTTTTATACTTTACAGGAAGTTCAATTAATATCCGAAAAAGAATATCTTCCTAAATTTTTACCATTCTTCCTATGGATATAATAAATATGATAATTATGTGAAGTAATTTTTCTTTTTTCTTCCAACAATCCAGAACCAATGATATTAAAACTCCTCAAATATTCATTGTAGTAATTAGAATAACATCTGATAATTATTTAAAGTAACATTGAGAGAAATTATGCAGTGTAAATATTGTTTTTATGGCATTCATAAAATTCAACTTAATACAATAGTATTAGCTTACAAACTTCTAAATACTGATATAGATTCACGATACAAAGAAGTTGAAATATAATTCATAATCAAAATCAAATACTAATCAACATAGAAAACTTTCCGGGTTTACCAGGATTGCTCCATTATTAAGTAAAGTAAACTGCACCCAGGCGCACACGTGTGCCGTCTTATCCAATTTAAGTTAAGCAGTAAAATGTTACATTCGCTTGGTCGTACGACGAAACCCCATGTAAATTGCATGGCTTTTGGCTCACGAGTACATCGACTAGGATCGGCGCCGACGCAAAACTATATACCCCCACCCCCTCACAGGGCAAAAAAACACTACGAAACTCATAGTAGCGGCCGAGTCCACATTCGGCTATAATATATTGAACATCATGTTCTACAAAATTCGGTTGTCTTCTTGTAGACCTAGAAAACGCGAGTGGTTGTTCGAAGGATGACAGTGAAAAATCGAGTGTGAGTAGCGGATTTTATTTTTGTTTGTATTCTGTCGCGAAAATGTTTGTTTTATATAGTCAGTCGGCCACGTGTAGGAAAACGTGTTTTTGCTATAGGAGGAAGATATTAGGAGAAAACGTTAAATCGTGCGAGCGGTGTTTACTTGCTTATAATGCAGTATTTTTTAATGTTCTACATGAAACTAGTATTGTTATTATAGGATTTAAAGTATACTACTGTTCTAAAATAGTTTTCGTTTACACGCATCAAAGAGGAGAATTCACTTTTTTATATAATATTTTCGAAATATTATTTACTAAATGGTATCATTTACGGTGACGATCAAAATATTTCTGTACTAAAAATCTTTATACTAACGTCGTAAGCATGTACAGTCCTGACAACGGGACTAAGGAGAAATGTGTAATGGCTAATCCAGCAGTGCTAAAATTGACGATAATAATTATTAAATTTATTACTATATAATGTTGAAGGAAAAAAGGTTTTCTTTTTCAAATTCAAAGAAAGACCCCTTCTGCAGATTGCTAATCAAACCATTAGTTTGAAATGAACGTGTCAATAATGGTGTTCAGTTGCCGTAACTTTCCAAGTTTAGGTGTTACTAAAACCTGAATACAGTAAATAAGTACGTATATTTTAATTGTAAACCATTTCCCTTTTTTCTCGAACGCTATTAATTGAATATTATAATTAATTTTGCATTCAATTCTCTAAATCAATAACATGTTTGCTTTACTAGAATTGTTCATTATCACACGATACTGTAAAGTAAATATTCGTACAGCATATAGCTTTTAATAATATACTGTACCCACATTCTGCCATTTAGTAAATCAACACTGAATTATTTATTCTGCCAGATATTTGTATAGTAAAATAATACTGAAAATTTATTAGTTCATATATAAAATTCGATTTTATTATGAAATTATACCAGATGTTACATTACCATAACTTGCACTTCACATATTGATACAAACAATTTCTCTAATGTAAAGTCACCGACTGAAAAGTTTCATATATAGATTACAGCTTAGTCAGTTATTTTATAATGGTGATTTATTTTCATTTTTGCTTTAGTGAAATTGTTTTTTTTTCAAAAAGAAAAAAAAATGATAATTTTGAATTGTCAGAAATGTTTTTAATTGTAGTTTAAATTACTGTTTATATTTGACAAATATATATCAGTCCACGATAAAACAATTACCTCAACTTCATTCTCAATAATGAAGGCATTTAATGTATTAGACTATAGTGTTTCTGAGGCTAGAAGTTTCTTGCATAATGTTTTGGTAATAAAATAGGTATAATTTCTCTAATTTTCAACTAGCAAACTTTAGTCTTTATCAAGAGAATATAAACGTGATAAAAATTAAAGTTTGTTAGTTGAAAATTTGAGAAATTATACCTATTTTTGGAAGTTTAAGACCGTATTTTATT
>JAQIWE010005214.1:0-10134 GCA_034698565.1 Campodea plusiochaeta
ACTTAATCTCCGCACTAGCATATAAGTTTAATGCATTTTTGAATTTTAATATATTTTTTATGATATTTAGGACTTTAAATAATAATTTGTTAATGAAAACTATTGTTAATGAAATCATTGATTTTGGAAAATTTTATCAATAGTCAAAATTTTGTTTATATGAATCAAATTTAAAAAAACAAAAACACAAAATTATGTTTCAAAAATCTTCAAATAAAAGGTATGGTGTTATAGTTAGGAAGTCTTAATGCTGATGTATATACTAATGCAACAATTTCTAAAAGGATATATTATTAATTTCTGCTACCGTAACGTCCATTTAAAATTTCATTGTCAAGTATTTCAATAAACTTGTATAAATTATATTATACCTTTCTTTTATTTGAAATGTGTTTACAGTTCTGGCGATAACTTAGAATTAAAAATAGTGTGACTATTGTGTTCTATTGTAATTCATGTCACCTTTTCATCATAAATATGATGCGTCATCCGCCCACACTTATAGAACTATTGGGAAAAGAAGTTTTCTTCTCGTCATTTCATCTTCTCAAGTTAGACTTTCTAACAAATACGTGAGCAGAGAGAATAATAATTCAAACGTACGATCAAGAATACAGATAATAATCTGCATGAACTGTTATTTGACGTTTCATTCAAGTAGGAATTTCCAGTAAGGTTTTTACAAGTTTATAACTTTATTGTGAGAATTTATATACACTATTGTACCTAGAAGTATATAAAATAATGTTTTAAATATAATATATCGAAATAATAATAGCTGAATTCAAAATTTAGTAAAAATACAGTTTAAAATTTCCTGATATCAATTATTTCAATTATTAATAATCTTTTTGAAAATACGTCCGAATGAAAAATAAATCCTGCAGCTTAATCATTAACAAACTATTAACGGCAAAGATCGAAACGAAATTTTTACTATAAATTCCAATACTTTTTTAGACTTGAATATCTTCGTTTTTTGTTAATATAATAAAAGAGCCATCCTGTTACAGTATTTCCTGCGAAGTTTTCTATCTCTAAAAATAAATAAATTGAGTTTCCAATCAGAAAGTCAATCAAAATTCAAAAGTAACCAATTTCCTTAAGGAAAATATTTTTCTTCCTATTGATCAGTCTAGTTATGAGAAGATGCACAGATTTTACATTTTTGGAGAAGGAAATTCAGTGAAATTTTAAAGGGTTACTTGCAGTTAAATTGACTTTTCTGATATTATAACGTAATCTTCTTGATATAAATAACTCATATTATTTTTCTTACCTCATAAAAATCACCGGCTGTGGAGTGTTCACCTTAGTAAATGCAAGAAAATAAGCTGTAAGGTAGCGGAGCAATAAGTGTGACCCAAAACAATACTACTGCTGATATATGAGTAAAATGATTAATTTGTATTTTTAAGTCAGTTTTGCTACTACTTAGTAGATGTGTGTTCTGATATGTATTTTTCAGCGAATAATTTGGATATTTTCGCAAGGCATCGAAATTAAGCAGGTCAATTTGTGCTACCTTGTGGAAAATCTATTGACTATATAAACAGAAATATTATTGCATAACTAGCAAAATCTTACTAAAAAATACTTCAACAGTTGGATCAATGATGCTCCTGATTATTATTATATTTTTAGTATTGTTAGCCATTATGGAATTAATTTATAAACAAATAAAAGCATTGTTATTTTCTTGATGTTAGTGACTGAAAGTATTTTATTCTGTTAGGGATTATTGCGAAACCGAGCTGATTCTCAGAAAAAAAGAAGAAAAACTAAATCCATTATTTGTTTATAACAAAAATTAAGTTGTATTTTTTTTCCTGATACATGCAACAACCATCTCATGGTATACAGAAGCGAAATAATGTCATAAAAATTTGGAATATTTTTCTAGAATTATGTTTTTGAAAACACGCGTATATAAATAAATAATTATGACAAAACTCCTACACTCTTTTTTTTTTTTAATTCTTTCTAATATTCGTTCAATAACCTCCATATTTCAATATTAAATTTGAAAATATGATAACATCAAATATTGAACTAAAACCATTTTATTAATTTAAAAAAACTGATAACTTTTACATTTTTTTCATAAAGTTGCACAAACATTCTTTCGACTTGAATGAACTTTTATCTCTCATTGATGACCAAAAGGGTTATCTTCGGCAGACGAAGACTGAACAGACATTTTCAACTTTCGAACAGAATACTCTGAAACCATGGAGGTGAAAGGATTACTTTTTGTTTTGGTCTGTTTCATCTGTGCTGCAGCTTCTGAGCGAGTTTTAATTTTCTCGCCGATATCGTCGAAGCTCGAGACTGTTTTGTATTATTCTTTAGCTGACAAATTAGCCACTCGGGGTCATGATATTACAGTTTTGACTGTTGCTCCACCGGAAAAACAAAATTCAAATGTTAAATTCTTTGTTCCAAAAGAGTATTTGAATTATTTCGAGAAAGAGTATAGTAAAATTGGACGCGACATTTTGCAGCAAAAGTTTTCGAAAAATGAAGATGTTGATCCTACATCGGTGCTTTTCAACGGAACATTAATCGCTGATTTTGCCGAAGCGTTACTAAAAACCAAAGAAATTAAAAATTTCCTGAAAAATGAAAAATTTGACTTAGTAATTCTAAACGGTGCATTCAACGTTCACGGTCTGGCATTTGTCTCAGCATTTAACTGCCCATTTGTCTACTGGGATACCGCTGGATTTTACAACTGGCACTCAGACGCTACCGGTAATTCCGTCGCTTCTTCAAGCACACCGTCAGTTTTAAGTAAGCTCGTTCCTCCATTCAATTTTAAAGAAAGAATTCTGAATACTTACGAAAATTATCGAATTCAAAAAGAGTGTAACGAAATCGTTAAAGAAGTCGAGACTCGCGTGAAATCAGTTTTGAAAGATTTTAATTTGAAATCGTTCGAAGAAGTGGATAAGACCGTAAGCTTGGTATTTTCTGGAAGACCTGAATCACTGGAATTTCCACGACCATTTTATGCCAATGTAAGAAGTTTTGGATGTATACATTGCAAACCAGCAAAGCAACTTCCAAAGGTTGGTAAATATATAGATATTAAAATTTATTAAAACTCAAGAACTATAGAGCAAACTTGTAGCAATTTCTGAATAGCCAAAACTCTTTTGCTATTATTCTAAAAAATAAAAACTGGCCATGGAATTTTGTAAGACTATTAGCAAAACTACGGACTCAGTTTAAAGGTGCATTGTATTTTGAAAGTAAATGTATTATTCAATATCCTTTAGAAATATGTGATATGTGTAATATGAAAGCGTTGAAATCTGTGGATCATTTAATGCATGAATGTTTAATATATAGGAATTTCAGAAGCAAAATTACATGTAAAGATGGAGAACAAATTTATTACAACTCGTTATACGATGCAGAAATGGCACATGATAATATTAAATCTATTTTTTTTGTATTTGAAAGGAGTAGTATCGTTTCTGAATGTGTGTTCATGCTGATATATATAACAAAATTGTTAACTTGTTTTTTGTAAATTAACTTAGACTATACTGAAGGGATTTATAATACTGTATACTTTTAATAATGTTCATAAGTAGCATGTGCTACGTGCATTTTTTAGATAAATAAAATATTATTATTATTATTCTAAAAGATAAAAAAAAGAAAATATGACAGCTTTTACTGCTCTAGCTTTTTCTTTCTGTTCATCAACATTCCTTGTGACATAGAAAAAAATGTACAATTTAGCGATACCGCATGAAAAATATAACGACTATTTTTAATAATTTATACGACTCAAGAATACATTATTGTAAGGCGACTTCATAAAATGATATATTCGTATATTGATCTTGAATGCGCATCAAATTACAAAAAATCTTATTAAAAAAATACTATTTAAATAAGTATATCAGTTATGAAAATAAATTAATATATTCACCATGCATATTTTAATTTTGTTTCAAAATTCAAGTGATCAATTGTGTAAATAAAAAATATTTTTTACAAAGTTATATAAAATGAAATAATCTGCATGATGTCTTCGTGATTCTCGTCTTTATTGATAGATAACAGTTCATTAACTGCTGACACATTACTTTTTTTAGGTCAAAAATTATCATTTTTGTGAAACATTGATTAAAAGGACGAGGTTTCTGACCTAGAACTTGGAAGTCGTATGGTGATAATGAAAGTTTATTTTAAGATATTTACAGTGTCAGCCCTTATCAACAGCGAGTGCTATATGCATCAATGATAAAATGAGTTTACAAGACGTTTTAACAAATCTGATTTTTACTGAAAATAATGTACAGTAAAGTCATTGCATACAAAATTCTTGTAACAACATATTTTACAGAATAAAAAAATTAAGAAGTGTTCTTTGTCCTGTATTTATTAAGAGGCTGTGCATATGTTTTGAACACTGAAAGTGAAATAGAAAAAGACCTTTCAAACAATATTGGTTTAATTTTAATGTAATGTACATGTTTTGGAAATTTTCCTTTATATGGCAACTAAAAACACGCAATTACTTAAATAAAATGCTGATATAATTTTTTTTTTTTTTTCAGTCCATTGCAGACTTCGTCAAATCCTCTAAATACGGTTTCTTTTACTTCAACGTTGATATTTTTACCCAAGTGTCAGCTATACAATCCGATCAAGTGAAAACGGTTTTCTTCAAAGCTTTTGAGCAATTCCCCAATCACAAGTTCATTGTCAAATGGAACTCTGATGCTAAGAATTCTGATGTTGGAGCCCCATCGAACGTTTTACTGTCGAAGACCATCCCTGAGCAAGACGTTATTGGTAAGCTCTACGCTTCGGAATAATCAGTGGCGTCATAAACGGTGGTCAGGGGTGCATATTTTAGCAAAGCAGCGAAATTAAACAGGTCGATTTGTGTTACCTTGTGGAAAATCTATATACTATATAAACAAATATCTCTTGATCCGTTGGGTCAAACAATGTCAAACTTTTAGCAAAAATTCTTTAATAATAATGGTACAAAAAAATCACAGAAAACCGAAAATTCTAATCTGCAGGTAACCCCTTAATAAATTTGAAATTCCACCTAACTTAACCCATTATTTATTCTCGCAGGTCATCCTGACTGTCGTGGAGTCATCAGCCATGGTGGAATTCTAAGTACTCTTGAATCAGTCTACCATGCTGTACCAGTTGTAGCTGTTCCAGTAATTTGGGATCAGGATTACAATGCAAATATATTAGAGAAACTTGGAGTTGGTGTGAAGTTAGATGTTGAGGAAATTAATAAAGATGAAGTTGTCAAACAGATCAAAGAAATTTCGTCAAATAAGAAGTAGGTTGAATATATTACGACCGAGGCTAAGTGGCATTTTTCTGCTATTAAATAGTTCTGTTTGGGTTTAGCCACTTATGGAAACACAATATTTCTTCAGAACGTTTCGCCTTTATTAATGAAAAGGCTTTTTCAACTGTACATAAAAACGAGTGAAAAAATTTCAGTTATACAAATTTTTGGTTTGTATAACTGAAATTTTTTCACTCGTTTTTATGTACAGTTGATAAAGCCTTTTCATTAATAAAGGCGAAACGTCTTGAAGAAATATTGTGGTTCCATAAGAGGTTAAGCCCAAGCAGAACTATTTAAAAGAAGTAGGTTGAGATGAAAATTTGTTTCTGGATGTTCACCCTTTGATACAAGTTGATTTTCTGTTTCATAAAACTTCTACTTTGAGTTTTACAGAATTCTTGGTCAAAATTAACTTTTAACAAACGAGTTTCCTTTGTTGTATTTTCATAGTACTTCAAAATAGTAATATGAAGTCTCAAATTTTTTTTTTTTTTTTGAGAAATTGCTTTCAGAATCAGTAAATATTATTAGCACACTAAATTTAAAATTAATGAGCAGTTGAGCACTGCAACATTAATTAAACTAATAAAGCACATACATACATCTAATATATTAGAGAAAGGTCATAGATATAATGTCAAAACATTAAAGAAATATATTATAAATGAAATGTTTTAACTGACTTCTTTGCATTGGAAACGAGCCTAAGTTGTTCTTGTTCTTAATTTATTTCTCCAATTCAAATAAGTCAGTTAAAAACCTTTCATTTATAATATATATTCATTTGCAAAGCTTCTAATAATTTAATTTAAAAATAATATTAAAGAAATATATTCTTTATCACTATAAATATATTATACCAACATAACCTGACAATGATTCTAATAACATTAAAAATTGCTTAAAATAATGTTTGCTGTGTTAGAACCATAATCTCGAATTTATTATAAATGCTGCACTAATAGTAATATTTATTGCATTCATCATAAAGTTTTAATTTTACTATCTGACCAAGTTTCAAAGTGGTACTGTACGTGTTAAAATTCATTATCCTTACAATATTATTATGAGTGTGAAACCAGACTCTTACAATTCAAATTATTTCAGATACAAAGAAAATGCACTTCGCCAATCTCGAATTCTCCGTGATCATCCACTAGAACCAGTTGACTCTATGGTTTATTGGACAGAATATGTATTACGTCACAAAGGAGCTGATCATCTTCGACCAGCTGACGTCATCAATACACCATGGTACGAATTATGGATGGTAGATGTCGCCAGTTACGCTCTTGCCATTGTTGTTTTGACTTTGATTCTTGTTGTAAAAGTTGGTGCTGGACTTCAACGTCAAAACGCCACTCCAGCTATCGTCACCAAAAAGAAGAATAAGTAAATTGAAGATTTGAAAGGAATGAAAATTGTTAAATTTGTGAGATTGTAATTCATTCTGTTATTTCGGAGAATTAAAAATTTGTGATGAAGAATTGTTTATCTTATAAAGTTCCTGGGGTACTGTATGTAGATACACAGTTTTTCAAGTAATAGTATGATATATATTTCTTTCTGTTTGATACCTTGTTACAACATTTACGAAAATTAAAAATATGAGTAATAATCTGATTCGAATAATATTTGGCTGCCATCATATTTCGAAGTTGTTCGCAATATTATACAAATCAAAAATATAGAAACACGTACACATTCAGTCAAATACCATGTATGTATAGTAGTTTGTCAATTATTTTTCATCTCAATACATTGTACTCTAAAACATTTGCTTTTTTTCATAAAGAAATGAATAATATAATATTATTCTATTGTTTTACGTTTCTATAAAAAATAATATTACTACAAGTTTGTGTTTTATTCTAAGAATAATCTAAAGAGGAAATATTACAATAGCGCATTATAATATATCTGATGCTTTTACTGTATCATTAAAATGTAAATAATTAATGTTATATTCAGTATAAAACTAATGGTTATTTCACCATTTCACCACTTTAATTATTGACAATTTTTCTTTTCTTATTTTGATAGATTAGTGAATTAAGAAAGTTTTCTATTGAAATGTGTTTCTTAATATTCTGAAATACATGTATAGTGACATTAATGGTACAAAACTTACCACTATTATGGCTAATGGTTGAACATAAATGAACCTCAAATCTATATAAATTATCTTTTAGTTATTAACTTTTATTTTATTTCTCCATAATTATATAACTTTTATAGAGCTTAAAAATTTTTAATATTATTAACGCATAATCTAGATTTTCAAATGGTTCACAAAACACGCGAATACAGTATTTAATTTAAGTTTCAGGAAAATGTTTTTAATTTTGATATTAAAATAAAATTATAATGAAAATTTATGCATTATTTGTAGCATTAAAGAGATTGATTTAATTGTTCAACAAGCCTTTTAAACCATTTTTTTTTTCTTTTCTTCGGGGTTATATCAGGAAACACTTGCTATGCCTGAAGAAATCTTCTAAATGCTCAGAGTTATAAAAGTATGAGTGGACTAGCGTTGTATATGAGAAAACTACAAGTAAATACAAATATTGAACAGCCAATCCCCATCAACCACATGAAAAAAATACCCTTCATTGCTTTCATTGGTAACGGTTTTACTCCATGCGAAAGTAATTCCATAATGTAATACTTTTCGTTCTTTGAAGCTTTTCTTTTTCTCTTGTTTGATTCTCTAGCTGATTGAATTACATAATTGATTCTTTCTTCGTAGATCCAGTGAGTTGGAAATCCAAAGTCGAAGAATCTTCTGACAGCTGGGCTTAATATTTTTGCAAAGTATTTCCCTCTACTATGAAGAACTTGAAATGTTGAATGTCGAACCCATCTGTTTTGAGTTGTTATCGTTATAGTTTCATCTCCAGATTCGGATAGCAATTCCTTTGACAAAGATGTTTTGTGTAAAGCATTATACCATCCAATACAAGAGAACCTGTGGAGCCTAGTTGCATCCTTCCCGCATTCATCGTAAGAACCATATTGCTGTATTCGTTTCGATAAACCCACAAATCCAATTTCTTCGAAGAAATCTCTAAATGTACTATCGGCGTACATACTTCCAAGATTTTCATCAGGGTCATTTTCGATTTCCTCGAACGTAGTAGGAATCTTTTCCATTTCAGGTTTCGTTAAATAAGCCAGAAGATTTGTTTTGTATCCAGTTACTAACGCAATAGATGACAATACCCATAGAAATATGAGAACATAACTTATCTTGTTGCCTGTTACTTCAGCTAGTTTAGAAGGTTGCTCGACAACGAAGTACAACATTCTAGTCGAAGAGTTTCTTTTGTAAACTCCGAATGTCTCCAGAATATTTTTGCACGTGAAGTAAACTGTTGCAATAGTAACGGCTATAGTCATCCATGACACAACTCCGTAAGGTTTCAGTAAAGAGAATGGTGAGAAGGTTTGCTTTGGAATTCTAGATGCAACAGCAAAAGGATAGATGTAGAATTCTGATGTAATGTTCCTCTTAAAAGTTTGCAGTGTTTCGTGAACATACACTATAACAATTGGTTCTTCTGTATATTTTCTTTCCGTACATTGTATGCCAACATTGATGCCCATACCATACACAGTTGCCAGAACAAAAATAGCTTCTGAGTGGTGATAGAAAACGAAACTGAGACCTCTTCGCTTCCTTATCTCCCTTTTCCAATGAGTTATTAGTTTTTCATCGTAGCAGGTGACAGTACCACCTGTGCCGTGAATCAGAACATTCATTCGCTGTACAGTTTTCCATGATTTTGTATCCATTGAAAATTCTCTCGCATGGAGTTTTCCTGCCTCAAGGTGAACTGCAGTTCCTTTTACTAGGTTCACACCAATCATGTGATGAGTAATAGCAGTTCTGTCCACCTCATTATTAATATACAGATCTAAGAAAACAGATCTATGTGGTGTTGAGGCACTATATAATTTACTGATGACTGGAGCTTTCTCGTATTTCAACATGACAGGACTATATGGGCTCCAGATTTGTCTGAAATTGTTGAATGTAGTAAAATTTGAGTAGTGGATTTGTATGGTTGAAGAATGAATTCTGTGAATGAAGTCTGACATTGTTTTCAACAATTCATTTTCCTTTGACGACATACTGTTTGTTACCGTTTCCACATCATAAGATACAGCAGATACCAAAACAGAAAGTTGAGAAATTACGAAATATCTCCAATATAGTCCAGCCATTGTCATCAACAGAACTTTAGTATAAAGACACTATGGGTATCATGTACTTTTTCCAGCTAACCATTTGCAAATGTGCTTAAGGGAACTTTTGTTTCTATCAATATAATTATAATCTAATATTATCTATAAACTTAAAAACGTGGATGTAATTATATCATTATATCATTATCCAAAGAAAAGACATTTGCAAATACAAAGGAAAACGACCATTAATAATAATATCTGATATAGTACTGTGTATTGTTGTATGTACAAAGGTAGTGTACTGTGATATTTTCTATTATTGTTATAGAAAAAAAATTACAAGTTTCTGGACTGTTTCTTGTTTTTGTACAAATAAGTAACATTATTTTGTTGAAAGATGAATTTCAACAGCTATCTATCTTTTATTTTCTCGCATGTAATCATGCACTATTACAAAAGTGATTTGTTTTAATATTGTTAAAACAGTTTTCATTTATTTTATTTTATTATTTTGTTCTTTCTATTATTAATTATTATTCTCTAACAAAAAAAATAGATTTTATTTAATATGATGTACTTTGACACGAAGCAAACCA
>JAQIWE010005215.1:0-10134 GCA_034698565.1 Campodea plusiochaeta
TAACATAAGAACTTCAAAGCAATGAATCATAGATACGAAGTTAGTACCAGCTTCCACTGCCAAATATATATATATATATATTTCGTGTTTCAATTTTTTATAGTTAATAGTTTCAAAACTGAAAGAAATCGTATTTGTGATTCAGTCAACCGTCACTCAGAGTATGGGAAATCTGATTGATGAAAATAGACCTCTATACACTTACATACTAGACCCAGATGGAAATAAAATTCTAAAAATTTAACTTGTGAGATGTACAGTATTGCACAGCATACAATACCTGTGAAAATATATATGACAAAAGACATGCTACTGAACTGTCACTAAAATAGACTAGTAAGTGTTGTGAAGAGGAGATCTGCTGCGATAATCTTATACAATAATGTACATCAGGGCAGCAGAGATGGAGTGCTGGGTAAGAAATATATTTATACAGTGACCCAGGGCCGTTAAAAATTATTATATGTGTAGCCGAAACAAAACAAGATTTTCTCTCTCTCTCTCTCTTCTATGCACTTTTAACACTTCCCTGATCTCTCCCCAACAATAAATAATAATTTAATCGCTCGACGCTCTCTAACTTTTGGGAATACATCGGCTAAATCGACGGTCTCACGGCTATATATACGATTGCTCGACGCTTCCTCCTGTCGCTGCTTCGAAAGTCTAGCTGCACATACCCGAACGTGTTAGTATTTCTAACTTCAGTGAGAGAGTCGAGCATTTACTATTATAAATATGTTTATTTACACAATGTTTGTCAATACAAACAGCCAAAAATTCAGTGTAAGTGTATAACAGGCAACTGTTCACAAATTACAATATTAAAGCCATAAAGGGATTGATGAAGATCCAAAATAGAATTTTTTTTAAATTATGTGTACGATATTATTATTATTATTTATTCAATATCTCAGATTTACAATAAATAATATTATCTTATTATAAATAATACGACACTCCATCCATTTAATGAACAAATATCCTGGTTTGTATACTGCCATTCCTACGTTTAAGTATTTATTATAATTTGCGGCGTGTCAACCCTTTTACGTATTTGACACATAGTTTTTAAATATATTTTCTTCATTCTGTAAGTTGCCTACTTATTGTTAACAGCCATCATTATTATTTAAAAATTTTACCAAGTAAGTTTTTTATCACATTTGTTTATTTTATATTATTATATATCTTATGTTTTGTTTAATTTTGTTACAATTGCCTTGAAAATGACTTTTTAAAAGTCGAAACTGCAGTCGGTTAAAATAAATCCAAAAATAGAATAATTTTAAGGCGGATTTTTAATTCATCCTATAACAATATATTAATTATTTCAATGAGTATTGTGTTCAATCAAGTCATACAGTAACAGAGTAGAGTTTATTAAATTAAATATAAGAAAAGCTTTAGAAAATTATGTCTTTATTATAGTTATATTCTTTTTTTATTTTCAGGGAAGCTTGCAGTTTTAGAGTGTTCTTGTGAACAAAAAAAATATTGTTTTCATTTGGTTTTTCTTAGAACAATGTTGTAAATTTAAAAGTTGCTATTGTTCTTTATATTTCAATTAATTACAGAATAAATAATTATATTTTTTTTAAATGAAAGTCGTATTTCGTATTAGCAACATACGATTAACATGTTTCGGATTAAAAAATTCTTCTGATTAAAAAGAAATTATATTATTAAATGCACAAACATAATTATAGAATATTAGAGATTTAAGAACTATCTTTCACACAAGATTTTCAGTATCAAAAGGCCCAACTTAAATTACGTAAATTAATAAGATTAATAAGCTATAAACTAATCTAACAACATTTAACGG
This sequence comes from Campodea plusiochaeta, assembly GCA_034698565.1. Classification (NCBI taxonomy): domain Eukaryota; kingdom Metazoa; phylum Arthropoda; class Diplura; order Rhabdura; family Campodeidae; genus Campodea; species Campodea plusiochaeta. The sequence continues at coordinate 1,829 of JAQIWE010005215.1, forward strand.
TCCTTCTCCCAACTTAGCACGATTACCACGTTGCTAACGTCGTACCAAAATCGACCCATAATATGGGTGGAATACAGGTGCGAGGGCGTAGGATGTCTGATGAGACCTGGTAGGTCGAAACCGCGGTTTAGCCGCGGTCACATGTCTGCCCTTATTCCTCATATCAACTGTAAGTGACAGGTATTTTCCGCACTCCGTGGAAAAGTTTACTAAACATAAGTTAATATAAAAAAATGAAATGTTGCAACTTTACACTTAACAGTTAGATATAATAATAACGAAAATTGAATACTTCGTGATTTTCCTTATTTCTCTGTTTTAATGTGTTTTTTTTTTTGTCTTTGTGTCTGCGCGTAAAAATATTAATTTACTTAATAGAGACAACCAATTAATGTTTAAGTGATTTAAAAGGTTACTTGCAGATAATAAATTTCCGGTTTTCTGTGATTTTCGCGTACCTTATATTTTTTGACCCAACGGATCAGGAGATATTTCTGTTTATATAGTCGATAGAATTTTCACAAGGTATATCACAAATCGACCTGCTTAATTTCGCTGCTTCGCGAAAATATGCAAATTATTCGCTGGAAAACAAATAACAGTGCACATATATGTATTATAAGCAGTAGAAAAACCTGACTTAGAAATAATGCAAATTAACCATTTTATTCATATATCATCAGCAGTTGTCTTGTTTTGGGCCAGGTTTGCTCCGCTACCTTACAGCTTACTTTCTTGCATTTTCGAAGGTGAATAACTCCACAACCGGTGATTTTTGGGAGGTAAGAAAAATAACTTGAGTTATTTATATCAAGAAAACCAATATTTTGAAAAAAGAAAAAATAGCAGAAAACTCAATTAGCTGCAGGTAACCCATTAAGAAGGAAAATGCACATACATATACATTGGTGTACCCTAGTACTTCATCCGTAATTAAAATATAAAATCCATTACTGATGAGTACCTCCTGGAAATTGTTTCATCTTCTAGCGTACTAACGAACGTTTATTATTATTATGTACGTTTTGAAGAAAGAGTTATTCACTCCCCCCATTTGAAGTAATAAACTTTAAAAACATTTCCACGCAAAAAATAAAATTGTAAGCAAAATGATGTTAATGATAGATATTTAAAAAAAACTAAAACAAAACTTTACACTGTCACAGAAATGAAAAAAATGTAATAGCATAGTTACACTTTCCAAGTGCAGGGTATGGTTTGTGCGGAAAAGAGACATAGATGTGTATGCGGAAAAGATCCATGTATTATTAAAAACGCGGAAAAGGGCGTGCGGAAAACATCTACCACTTTACGTTGAAAACGGCTGTAAAATACGCGTACTATCATGTCAATTCAGCACCCCGATAATTTTTCGCAGTTGTTACAATACAAACCATTTTCCTTTTTTTACAATTATTTTATTTCAGTTTAATAAAATGTTTCCTGTAAAAATAACATATTAATTACGTGATTGTGTCCTGTATTAATATTTATAAAATTACAAGAGAAAAGTTATGTGCAATCCCTGTGAGGTAATCAGAAAGTAATTTACCTTCATATTTATCCGCAATATTTCAAAGTTCATAACATTAAGATCTCATATTTTCTTTGATGATTCAATTGCTTTCCCAGCAATGTACTTTTCGATCTTCAATGCTGTTACGTTCTCTCTCTCTCTTTTTTTACAGCCGCGATAATTTCCACAGCGATCAGAGGCGCCGACTTTCTGGAAGTTCAGGGGGGGGGGGGGGGAGGTTGAAAGGATTGATATACAGGAACGTCGCAGAGCGTTCGTGTAGCGCCACCATTGTTGGGGCGAGCGAAGAAAATTTTGAAAAGTTGTGGTTAAAAACTCACTATTTCAAACAATTTTTACTGATTTTTCGTAAATATTCGGTCTAAAATTTCAATTATGATTCTTTAGTTTTTATTATTTTTAGCTTTGTTTTCTAAGTTTTCTGTCAATTACCACGACTGAAACTGTATACGACATAATTTTTAAACGGAAAATGAAGTTTTAATTTTGATTTCGCTATTTTTAGTCAAATTTTGTCATTTTTAAGATCACAAATTCACAATTCTTACAAATAACAACAATTTCAGAGTGTTAAGAAAATTTTGAAAGGAAAAAGGGTTAATTTTGCTATAATTTCACTAATTTAAAAAGAAAATTACAGGTGACTTAAAAATATTTTTCACAGAAAAATATTTTTGACTTTCTGTTGTTATTTTACAACAACGCTTTAATCTCAACAAATAATGCCGACAAAACCCAGAACAATTTTTATTTTATGGTTTTCCTTGCAACTTTCGCTCGAGCCAGCAACTGAGCCGTTATCCACAAACAGGTTTTTGCCACACTGTGATTGGTCACCCAATAGATTTATAAAAATCATTTTTCATAAATCTATTTGCCTGATGACGGTTTCACGTTGGTGCTGAAATATACTGCATTTTTTGAAGAAAAGTTTTGTTTCAAAACCCCTTTATTATAATTATCTCTATTTTCTAATCTATCAAATTCCTTTTCAAAAATATATATTCCATATATAGTTAATATTAAAAGTGACAATCATATTATTGTCTTGATTATTTTCTGCATAACAATAAAAGCTATTTTATTTTAAAAAAAAGATTAATTCATTTTACATATTTTACATTTTTCCTAAAAGTCTTGTTTTTGCAAATTACATATTTTTGCTTGATATAACTCCTAAAGAATATATATATAGAGAGAGAGACCTAACCTAACCTTTTCCTATCCCCTATACATATACACACATTAGTTAGAAATTATGTAATTTCCAGAACAAAGTATCATTCTATAGTATCACATGTCAATACAAAGTAAAAAATCAGGACCCTTCAAAGCTCTTAGTATAAGCTACAACGCAATTTAACAGCACTACGACTTTTCACGCTACAACGTCAGTAAAAATTGCATCTTAAATCGAAAAAGAAAGCACGTCCAGATTCCAGAGTCAAAGTAGACAACTGTAATATTTTTTCTTTTATATAATATTTAACAAATTTGATTAATTATTATCTCTAATAATAATACGACAAAGCATCCTATACATAACATCAGAAATGTAAAGAAAGCATCTTTTAAACTATGAAAAGAAAATAATTTTGCAGACATATCATCCTGATAGGATCCGTAACGCCCTCTGTTAACTGTTTTCCTGTATTTAATAAGATGAAAATCTTTAGTTTTTACCCAGAATTGCAAACCGGTATTTAAAAATCTACCAACATACAAGTCAATTGTTTCATGTAAAATAGTAACACGATTCAGAAATATTCCACAGTTTATTGCATGCACGTCAATGTCATGCAACCGAACTTTCAAGTTACCATAAGAATCAGAAAATAAATTATACAGACTTTCCATTTCTACTTCTTTCCAGTGCAAGCAAGCAGTCTTTCGATTATTATCGGTAGTTAAATTAAGACATTCAATTCGATTTGAGAGCAGCTTAACTTTTTGAATTAATTGTTTATGATATTTATTCCCTACTTTATCATCTGTGTGTAACAGAGACGGCAGGAAACTTATTTCAGTAAATACGTTCAGATTATGCTTCATTAAATCTTCTATTGAATTTGGTAACCATTCTTCCTCTATTATTACAGCTTTTTCAGTCATTCTTGCGATATACATATTACTTATTATGAAAGTAAGAAACACCCAAAAATTGATTAAAACACAGAGTAAAATACCATTTGGTTTTCGAATACGGGGACTTTGCAGTATTAACGACGCGAAAGAGAAATTCAAAATGACATCGACAAAAGAAATTCTTTCATCTGATCGACCGAAAATCAATAATGTGTAAATAAACATCGAAAAAATAATTAGCAATATTGTTTGCCATTGGAAAGATCGAACTATTAATTTCGAACTGTTAAATGTTTTTCTTGGCAAACCAGTACTAAATGTCAAATGATGCCAACTATATGATTTAGTACTTGAAACAACATTACTTTCCAGGCCTCTTGTGGTCACAGCAGCTACACACTGTATATTATTTACTAGAAAATAAATTTTGGTTCGGGAAGTGAAATTCATGTGCTTTTGCAGATCATTAAGTAAAGGATCTCCCCGACAGTTGTCTGTTACTATTAAACCAAGATTTACGTTTTTTGTTCGTATTTGTTTCAGTACATTTCCAGTTACTAAAGTTCTCACTTCTTCGAGTCTAGATGTGCCATATTTATAGCAAAGCCAACATACAAATAGTAATTTTTGTTCAGCTGTTATAAAATATATTGATGATTTGTGAAAGTGGTTATCTGTTTTAATATTTGTTTGCAAATGCGGTGGTAGCAGATAGATATAAACCAAATTTTTCTTGAGAGGTTTCAAAATGTTTTCATCTTTCTCTTGCCATTCTGAAACAATCCAATAAATTTGATTTCTTGGGGTCAAATTCGTGTTTTCGAAAGAAGAACGTATACCAGTTTCATTTAAATCGAGGACGACAAAATTCGAGAAACCATTAACTTGCATGAGCGTATTCACTGAATTTGGAGACAGCACATTGGATGTTTTCGACGCAAGAAAAATAATTGTTTCATTATTCTGTTTCGGTGCTTCTAAATAATATTCAAGATTCCAGTTAGAAATGTTTAACTCTTTTGATCGTGAATTCACTGATACACTTTCACACCCTAAGAAGATCACACTAACGTATAATATAAATATGCAACAAATCATTGTGTGCTGAAAGTTCGCAAAATATGTTTCCAAGTGTTTATTAATTCTCAACTCTTATGGAAACGTTGACAACAAATCTAACTCATTTTGCTCACTCCGCTGAAAATTGTTGAAGGAAATAAATTTCGTCATTCAACTTCAGATTTACGGGGCATACTCAAACTAAAGGTCCACGTTATTTCAGTAGTTTCATATATGAATAGTTTCATATATGATGCTACATTTGTTTTCATTAATGAAAACAAATGTAGCCACAGTTCTGTAGTTGTTGCTTTCAAAATTTTGCTCAGAAAAGGTAGTGTAAGAACGTTTTAGCGTACATTATAACCATACCATCAATCTAAAGATGTTTAGTACAGTGACGAATTCAATCGTTATTAAGCATTACGTGTATATTATAGCTTCTCCTATCTCGGTAGAAAAATAAATTGATTACAGGTGTGGTCATTATCACGCGTAGTATAATTGTATAGTTATTATACTTCCACGTAACAAAGATACTGCATAGAGCTAATAGTTTTGCTTATTCTGTGTACGAGCTGGTAATTTTGCTGGAGACACAATGTCTCAACACAAGCTGCTTATTTAAGTAATTAATACAAAAATTGCGAAATTCATATATATTTATTTCATGATGTAGAATTATTATTCCGAAATAATTATTTAAAATCGTTACCCTTTAACGATCAAAATTGGCAAACGTTGAAATATTATATTAGAAACAAGTTTTTGTTTGATACATATTTTATTAAAATTTATTCTTCCATAGAAGGAAATACCACAATTATAATTATTTATTCGGGTAGCATTAAAAATTTCTTGATACACTAATTTCAGAAATTAAATAAAAAATGATGGTGGGGAGAGACTTATAATTAAATATATAATTATAATGACATATACGTTAGACCTGACATAGTAAATAATAATGAATAATAAAAAAAATCAAATACCCAGTGGGATTAGGACTCACGTTTAAAACTCTCCAACTTTCCAGGCTGCGGCGTTACTGCAGTATGTATACGGTACAAGTAATTAAGTTGTATGTACGGCATCAGTCATCAAGTGTATTTCATAGTGTTTAATTCCCTTACAAACTTTAATTATATAATTTGACCTTTGTTGAAATGAAGCTGTCTTTAATACAGTGGTGACGCCAGCGTCGTGTCCAACAGGGGATAGTGTGTGTCCGATGGGGGTTCTGATAATTAAAACAATTTTTTTACTTTTTCTTCGTATGTCTAAATACTCACCACTGATAAAAACATTGCTGTTGGTTTTTGGAATCTCAAATTTGTAAGGTATATAAAAAAACACAGCCACTGCAGCGAGGGCAAGCTCCAGCGTTAAAAATTTTCATATTTTTGTTGCAAATTTAAACATATTAGAGCATACTTGATATCATGAGCTGAACAACATAAACACTGAAAATAGTTTGTAGTGAATATTTGCATATTTCAACAAGATCAGGAGGATAGTGAGTGGATGCTGATTTTCAACAAAACTGTCATAATACTTGTAAACCATTATTCTTTATTTATCATATTTGGTGATATCCTTTGAAAGTCAAGTCTTAATAGCCCATAGCTGGGATTTTGAAAACAAGTTTTGGTTTTTTAGTGGCTATTTGACAACTTCTATATTATTGTACTTTAAACTGTACTTTCTTTGATCTTCGCACAATTAAAATGTCATATAAAACTTATTGAATGTATTGCGAAGGCGTAACCCAAGCACGAAATTTTCCTTTCTCTATCACTGAAAAGTGAATTTTCAGGGCAGAAAATATATTTTGTGTCCGACGGGGGGTGCAGGTCGTGTCCGACAGGGGTGCACTTGCACCCCCTGACCCCCCCTCCTCCCTAGCGTTACCCGTGATTTATGTACCGGTACCTATTATATATGATATGCTATATAAGGTTTTTGTAACTGCAGGTTTGATATAGTTGTTAAATAACTTATTCTCAATTGATTTATAAAAAAATTAAGCTATTTAAAATACACAAAGCTTTAAAACGTGATATAATAAATACATGATATCATTTCCTCACTAATAGAACGTTCTCTTAGGTTACTGAAGATATAGCATCAACACGTCATTCAGTACCTGGTGTAGGTCTTATATCTCCTCCACCTCATCATGATATTTACTCTATTGAAGATTTAGCTGAACTCATTTATGATTTAAAGTGTGCAAATCCTAATGCAAGAATATCTGTTAAACTTGTTTCTGAAGTAGGTGTCGGTGTAGTGGCATCTGGTGTTGCAAAGGTAACATATTTATATGGTTAAAAAATATAAATAGAAAGTTTTATTATATGCATTAATTTTTTTCATTTAGGGTAAAGCTGAACATATTGTGATTTCTGGCCATGATGGAGGAACAGGTGCAAGTAGCTGGACGGGAATTAAAAATGCTGGTTTACCATGGGAACTTGGAATTGCCGAAACTCATCAAACACTTGCTCTTAATAATCTAAGGTCAAGAGTAGTCTTACAAGCTGATGGTCAAATACGAACAGGTATTTTCTATTACTTTTCATAATATACGATATCGTCGCCGTAGATGCAAAACCTCCAATGTTACACTTTTTCGGAAATGCATTTTATTTGTTCATTTTGACCAGCCAATCAGGACGCATATTTTACCCTGACTCCTATGTTGAAATCTTTCTCTAAAGTGGATTTACAAAATCTCCAATGTTACTTATTCATACAAATTCTGCAAAATTGCTATTTAGTTTTTGTAACATTGGAGGTTTTGAAATTTAACAAAAAATAGTTTTTTGCCATTCCTGAACAATTTTGAAAATGTAACATTGGTGGTTTTGCATCTATGGCGAAGATATTATGAAAATGCTTTAGAGATATTAATAAAGTACCTTTAATATAAATGACAATGCCTTTTTTTGTTTCATTGACTTGCAGAAAAACAAAAGAAATTTGACAATTCTACTTCTTCAACATATGTTTATGATGGTACACATGAAGAAATTAAATATGATTCGGATTCTGTCTCAGGATTCTTGGCGAAAGACACTGTCACTGTACGTATAATAAAATATCGTCGTCTATTTGCATACTGTTGTATTGCGTAACCCAAATAGTTTATTTATATAAAAAATCAAAAATACAGTGAGAAAAAACGTCTCTTGACTTGATAGTGTTTAAAAAAACTGTGTGTGAAATTTTAGAAATTTCTTCTCTTTCTCATACATTTTTGTATTGTCATTATCCATACCAAGAAATAAGACAAACACACCACTATTTGTTATTTGCAGATGTTTAAATATTTTTGAAGTGTTAAGTAGGACTTTCCTTTGAAATCTTGAAAATTAATGTTTCTTTCTGTGTTTAATAAAAAAATCCCCCTCCCCCAATTTGGCCAACGAAGGAGTTGTCATAATCAACCCCCTCTATGGGCACCTCTGATCATATAAGAAACATATCTATAATTTTGAAGTATTGAAGATAAATTATCAACAAGAAGAGTCACTGATCTCCGAATGTCTGTCCGGAATTTGCCCTGTTTCTGCCACTTGCTTGGTCAGTTTGGTGCAACATGCACCACCAAACTGACCAAGCA